>REGO01001627.1:7745-24705 GCA_010120015.1 Rhombomys opimus | reverse complement strand
ATAAACTGGAGGGCTGTTGTGTCCCGACAGCTCAGTGCGGCCCCGCCGCCAAGTCCCACTGTAACTGGTGACTGGGTCGCTAGTCCCGATGCTTTCTGGGAAGTCCTGGATTCTCTTCACTGTGCTCTCCAAGCTTGGGAGGCCCAGCACCTGGTGTATCTAGGTTATATGGGGTTTCTGCCCGGTTTTGGTGAATATATAGCGAATTCTCTGTCACTGTGGGATTGGGTGGGCCGTACCGTCACTGATGGCGATCCTGAGGAGTTAGTATGGCGTCCAGCAGACTCGGGCCCTGGGGGGATGGTGTAGCCGCCACACGGATCTGGGTCTCGGGGACATTTACTGCTGATCTTTGCCTGCCGCTAAAGGGCTTGGAGCTCTGCCCCAGCGGCTGTATACCTCAGGCAGTTAGGTCTGCTCTGGGAAAGACCACTCAGCTGTGCAGCTGTGCTGCTGTGCCGAGGTGGAGGGAGGTCTGGGGGAGGGGAGTGCCGCGAGATCAAAAGATCGTTTCTCTCCTTCCCCAAACAAGTCCCTGGGTGATCCGAGACCAAAGTTTTCACCTCCTGTGATGTTCCCTGTCGGTCTAGAAATCTCCACTGTTGTCTTCCTGGGTTAGAGGTCCTTCCATTCACCAACTCAGAAGTTCAGGTATTCCACTGCTCAGAGATGGTGTGTGCTCGTCGCCATCTTGGCTCCGCCCTACCCTCATTATTCTTAGATTTCGTCTTTTCGTTGTGTCCTTGATTTATTGGAAGTTTTGTGTTTGGAACTTTTCCAATTTTACTTTTTCCTCAAGTGAAGTATCAATTTCTACAAGAGTATCTTCAACGCCTGATATTCTCTCTTCCATCTCTTCTATTCTATTAGTGATGCTTACATATGTGGTTCCTGATCTTTTCTTTAAGTTCTCCAGATCCATTATTTTTTGTGTGTTTTTTTATTGATTCTAATTCTGTTTTGATGCCTTTCACCATTTCTTTTATCTGTTTGAATGTAGATTCCAGTCTTTCTATGATGTAACTTTTTGTTCATTTCTTCTATATATGGCACTAATTGTGCCTCTACCTGTGTGACTATTCGTTTGGCTGTATTTGCCTGTATTTCTTTGAGAGTTTTCTTCATTTCCTCTCTATTTGCTTCCATTTGTGTGGCTTTTTTTTTGAGAAATTTGTTCATTTCCTCTTTATGTGCCTCTAATAACTGGATAAGCATAGCTTTAAAATCATTTTCCTGATATTCTGATGAATTAAAATATACATTGATTGGGGAGGGGTGCTGGTGAAGCCATGATGTCCTGAGTTTGTTAGTTGTGTTCTTATGCCGACCTCTGGCAATCTGCTTATCTGTAACCTTTAATGTTTATTCCTGGATTCTGTACTTCAGACTGGGTCCGTCTTTCTCTGGTGTCTGCAATATTCTTCAGGAAGATGAGAGAGGTCTACTGGTTTGAGAGTGAGCATTGGTGTTTCAGCTGTACCATCTTCAGGGTTTCAGATCCTCTGTCCCTCAGGTATGGTATTCACTGATGGCTACCATCTAGAATCTAATCCTAACATAAAAATTTTAAAAATAGTAATTTGTCTACCCAGTGAGTCACCCACCATCAGAGGAAATATATTTTTCTTTCTCACTTGGAGATAGACTCTAGGTTACGATGGGAGCTTTGTAAGACAGAGTGTTTTTGCATTAAGCATTTGCTTAACAATCTTTATGAAAAGCATTTGAATTGTACCATAACGATTATTCTGTGTCTAGGTATTGCTATGAATTCATTATATGGTTCATACCCTGCCTAACAGTATCGTTTTGTATTTTGCAGTTATTTCATTTTCTCCAGTGACTCTCAGTTCAATATTTCTTGTTAATGCTAAGAACATTTGTGATTTATCTTTTTATTTATTTTTTATTAATTACACTTTATTCACTTTGTATCCCCCATAAGCCCCTCCCACCTCCCCTCCCAAACCCAACCTCCCTCCCCCTTGTTCATGCATGCCCCTCCCCAAGTCCACTGGGGAGGTCCTCCTCTCCTTTCTTCTGATCTTAGTCTATCAGATCTCATCAGGAGTGGCTGCATTGTCTTCTTCTGTGGCCTGGTAAGGCTGCTCCCACCTCAGGGGGAGGTGATCAAAGAGCAGGCCAATCAGATTATGGCAGAGTCAGTCCCTCTTCCCATTAGTATGTAACATACTTGGACACTAAACTGCCATGGGCTACATTTGTACAGGGGTTCTAGCTTATCTTCATGCATGGTACTTGGTTGGAGTATGAGTTTCTGGGAAGACCCCTGTGTTCAAATTTCGGGTTCTGTTGCTCTCCTTGTGCAGTTCCTGTCCTCTACAGATCTTACTATTTCCCACTTCTCACATAAGATTTCAGGCACAGTGTCCAACAGTTGGCCATAAGTCTCAGGGTCTACTTTGATAGTCTGCAGTGCAGAGCCTTTCAGAAGCCCTCTGTGGCAGGTTCCTAGCTTGTTTCCTGTTTTCTTCTTCTTCTGATGTCCTTCCTATTTGCCTTTCAGGATGGGGATTGAGCATTTTAGTCAGGCATTAGGGAAATGCAAATCAAAATGACACTGAGATTTCACCTTACAATCATCAGAATGGCAAAGACGAAAAACTCAAGTGACAACACATGCCCGGAGAGGCTATGGAAAAAGGGGAACCCTCCTCCACTGCTGGTGGGAATGTAAACTTGTACAACCACTCTGGAAATCAATCTGGTGCTTTCTCAGACAACTAGCAATAGCGCTTCCTCAAGATCCAGCCATACTACTCCTTGGTATATATCCAAAAGAGGCTCAAGTACACAATAAGGACATTTGCTCAACCATGTTTGTAGCAGCTTTATTTGTAATAGCCAGAAGCTGGAAACAACCCAGATGCCCCTCAACTGAAGAATGGATACAGAAATTGTGGTACATTTATACAATGGAACATTATTCAGCAATAAAAAAGAAGGAAATGATGAAATTTGCAGGTAAATGGCAGGTACTGAAAAGGATCATCCTGATTGAATGAGCAATCCTAGAAACAGAAAGACACACAAGGTATATACTCACTCATATAGACACGTAATATAGGATAAACCCTACTAAAATCTGTACATCTAAAGAAACTAATCAAGAGTGATTTATCTTTTAAATGTATGAATTAACCTACAATGTGCAAATGTAAAATCTAGAAACAAACCTACATAGTGACTTTCAAATTTATTCTGAAGGACTAACATACATCCACTTCCCCACTTACAAACATGAAAAGCACCAGAATTTACCAAAAATTGATAATTTCTTCTTTTCTGGTGTGACAGCAATCTGAATCCTCATTAATTCTTCCTCAAAGTTCACTAGAGACAGTGTATTAACCAAGCTGGATATCAGCTAAAAATCCATCTTTCTGGTGTAACTTTTCAAGTATGACATCTGTGCTTTCACTCAGTTAGTATTATAGTGTGTATGTGAGAAAAAAAAATGTTTCTGGTGAACAAAATATAGTCTGTAGATTCCCAGAAACCCTTTAATTATGCAGCCGTGGACAGGATCCAAACTTCTAGTGTCTGTAAGATTCTACCTTTTCCCTTCCAGTAGAATAACCGTAAAAATTCCTGGGTTATATTTTGTGTATGTTGATTTACACTTTCACAGGGACTTGAACAGGTAAGACATCGGATAACTGCATTTACAGTATGAACTTAAAGCATAACTTTGCTTCACAAAAGGTTTTGTTCCATGCAAAATATGTCAACTTGCATATTCTACTGAAGTGAATGTTGATATACAAAAGCATTAATATGAACAAGTAAACCACAACAGAAATTCATGATGGTTTTCATGATTTCTATGTTTTATGTAGTGTGTGTGCATGTATGTGTGCATTTGCATGTGTCTCTGTGTGTTACTGATGATAGAAATCTGTGTCTAGTACAGGCAATGGCTATATCACAGAACTGTGCTCCCCAAATTCATTGTCTTTTTTTATAAATCTGCAAAATATGTCCATTCTGATTTTAATTTTAAAAGACTCTATACTGTTTTTTAAAATAATCTTACAAATTGTAACAAATGTGCAAGTAAGAATGTCAATGCCTACCACCAAAGTCAATCACATAACTCCTCTCCCTAGAGTTACTTTTCTGTGTTTAGTTTTCAAACTTAAAAACGAGCACATTTCTTTGGATATATATACAAGTCACTTATATTTCTTGATACAAGTGAGTTCAGTGGGTCATCTTCAAGAGGTCTAGGATTCAGTTCCCAGTGCATGTATAGTGGCCACATTTCCAGTTCCAGTTTCTGCACTCTCTTCTGGACTCTACAGGCACCCTACTCACAAGTAATGCATAGATGCGCATGCAGGCAAAATACTCCAAAGCATCAAATAAAAATTGTAAAGTGTTGAATGTTATTTCATTTATTATAGACATATTTGTTTGTTGGGAATATTTGTTTGTGGGTGGCATCCTCTTGGAGGCCAGAAGAGGACATTGTTTCCCCTGGAGGTGGTAGTGAACTGTTCAAACCGATGCTGGGAAACAAACTCTGGTCTTTTGCAAGAACAGCAAGTGCTCTTATCCACTGAGCAGTCTCTGATCTTTTGAAAAACAATGAAAGAGAGAAAAGACTATTTCTTTTATTCTGATGTCCAGTATATTCGAGAGTAATATGTATATAGACATCTTAAATTCAACTTTTAGGCAGAAGAAAGAAAATGTTAGAGCTAACTAACAATGACTTATGCTGTGTCTTCTCTATTACCTGGTTTCTTGGTTGATTCCACACATCTCTGACATCACCTATAGCTCTGCTGAAGAGAAGAAATGGGTTTTCAGATTGACAAGCCTTCTTTGCAGCTTCCTTGCTTCTTTGCAGGCAAATGGTGGAATCTAGAAAATATCATCCTGAGTGAGGTATCCCAAAAGCATAAAGACACAAATGGTATATACTCACTTATAACTGGCTATTAGACATATAATATGGGATGAACATACTAAAATGTGTACACCTAAAGAAGCTAACCAAGAAGGAGTACTCTGAGTAAGATGATCAATCCTCACTCAGAAATACAAAAAGGGTGGACATCGGAAAAGGGAGAAAACAGGGAACAGGACAGGATCCTACTACTGACAGCCACTGAAAGACACTACCCAGCAGGGTATCAAAGCAGATGCTAAGGCTCTTAGCTAAACTTTGAGCAGAGTGCAGGGAACCTTATAAAAGAAGGAGGAGACAGAAAGACCTGAAGGGGACAGGAGCTCCAAAAGAAGAGCAACAGAACCAAAAAATCTTGGGTCAGGGTTTTTTTCTGAGGCTAATACTCCAACCAAGATCCATATATGGAGGTAAACTAGAATCCTTCCACAGACGTAGCCTGCGGCAACCCAGTCTCCAGGTGGTTTACCTAATAAAGGAAACAGGGACTGTCTCTGTCATGATATCAGTGGCTGGCTCTTCGATCATCTCCCCCTGATAGGGAAACAACCTTACCAGGCGACAGAGGAAGACAATACATCCAGTCCTTATGAGACCTGAAAGGCCATTGTCAGATGGAAGTGGATTTGGAGAGGAGCATGGAAGTTGATGAGGAAAGGGGGGGTAGGACTGGGAGGGAATAAGGGAGTTGGCTACAGTTGGGACACAAAGTGAATAAAATGCAATTAATATAAAAAAATTTAAAAATAAACGATTTCATGTGCTCTGCCCAAAGTTTTTGGCTATTACTGCCAGTATCTGCTTTGTTACCATGATGAATAGAGTCTTTCAGAGGCAGGGAATCTTATGGAAGAAGGAGAATATAGAAATTCTTGGAGGGGACAGGAGCTTTAGAAGGAGAACAACAGAGCAAAAATATCTGGGCTCAGAGGCTTTTGCAGAGACATATGAATTAACCAAGGACCAGGCATGGAAAAGACCTAGGCCCCTGTCCGGTTGTAGCCCATGGGCATCTCAGTATCCATGTGGGTTACCTAGTAAGGGGAACAGAGGCTGTCTCTGACATGGACTCAGGAGCCAACTCTTTGATCACCTCCCTCTGGTGAGGTGGCCTAACTAGACCACAGAGAAAGAGGATTCAAACAATCCTCACAAGATCTGACAGGCTAGGGTCAGATAGTAGCACTCCCCTCTCTTGGACCGCCCTCCTCCTTGGAACAGTGGACTCATCGAGATTCTCAGCACAGACCTAACTGCCTGGGGTCTGCAGTGGCCGAGGCATAGCTTCTAGCCCTTTAGCGGCAACTGCCAGTGGTACTGGTCTCAGAGACCCAGACCCGTGCAACAGCACCATCCTCCCAGGGCCTGAGTCTGCTAGCTGTCATACTGGCTCCCCAGGATCGCCCAAACACTGACTGTACGGCCCACCCAATTCCACAGTGACAGAGAATACTCTATATACTCACCAAAACCAGGCAGAAATGCCATACAAGCTAGGTACACCAGGCGCTGGGCCTCCCAAGCTTGGAGAGTCCAGTGGAGAGCCCCCAGGACTTCCCAGAAAGCATCTGGACTGGCAACTCAGTCTCCAGCTACAGCGGGACTTCTTAACCTGGTGTGGAGCACCACTGAGCTGGCGGGGCATATCAGTCCTCCAGCTTAAGACCAACCAGGGCCAAACCAGAGAACAGAGAGCCTGGTTACCCTGATCCCTGCTGATGTGACCACCTTGAGAGTGAGTACGCCATTGCATATCTGCAGAGCCCCAGATCCACACACCTTCTAAAATAGAAGCCAGGTATCAGTCCCCTCCCACCCACATACCCACTGTGGGAAACAGAGGGTCACTTGGGACATTGAGGCCCCTGCACTGCGGGTCTAGACCAACAGCAACATCATCCCAGAGTCCTGGATCTGCTATCCAACATACTGACCCTGTAGGGTGGCTCAGACACTGACTGTACTGCCTGCCCAATCCCTCAGTGACAGATATTACGCTGTATACCCACCAAAGCCAAGCAGACCCACCATACAAGCTAAGCACACCAGGCGCTGGGCCTCCCAGGCTTGGAGAGTACAGAGGAGGGCCCCCAGGTCTTACCAGAAAACATCTGGACTCACATCCCAGTCTCCAGCTGTAGCGGGACCTCCTAACCTGGCAATGGGAGCAGCACTGAGGTGGCGGAGCACATCAAACAAGCAGGGCCAAACCAGAAAGCAGAGAGCCTGGATACACCGATTCCTGCCAAGTGACCTGCCTGAGAGTGAGTGCACCCTTGAGAATCTGCAGAGCCCCAGAACCAGGGTCCTTCTAAAACAGAAACCAGGCATCGAACCCCTCCCACCCACATACCCACTTTGAGAAACAGAGGGTCACTTGGGACATTGAAGCCCCTGCTCTGTGAGTCCAATTGAGGAGTTAAGGCAGTTAATGACAGAAATTGCGCCATGACCATCACTAGCACCTGCTACATATACAGTGCAAAGCCCCTTCCACGCACTCAAAGATTCAACATTATTTATCACTCTGTCCCTGAGACACTCTTCCATGCACACTTACACACACACACACACACACACACACATACAAACATACAGAAAGACACACACACACACACACACACACACACACACACCTGCATTTGCCCCGTTTGCACATGCGTACTTTTCTCCCACAGGTTCACCTAGTCCTCAGCACACGCTGAGGACACAGGACCTCTCTCAGCTTCCTGAAGAACTCTCAAGATGCTAGAGAAAGACAGTACCAGTCTGAACTTCAGAACCCAAAAACAAACAGGGAAGGTTTCAGATAAGCCAATGTCCAGTGGTAGGTGAAAGAACACTTCCAACATAAATCAGGAAATCATGACTTCACCGGCAACCCCCAAAATTGATGGATACTTCAATTCATCAGAATCACAAGAAAATGACTTTAAAGCTATGCTTACGCAATTATTTGAGGCTCATAAAGAGGAAACAAACAACTATCTCAGAACAATAACAATGAAAATTCAGTCAGTTAAAGAGGAAATGAACAAATCTTTCAAAGATTTGGCCAGTCAATTGGAGGTAAAGAAAGAAGAAATAGAGAAAATTTTTAAAGAAACACAGGCAAACATAGCCAAACAAATAGAAGCACAAGTAGAGATAAAATTAGTGGCATACAGAAAGGAAATGAACAACAACAACAACAAAAAAATGGAGACCATCATGGAGAACAGGAATCCACATTCAAACAGATAAAGGAAATGGTACAAGCCATGAAAACAGAATTAGAATCAACAAAGAAAGCACAAACTGAGAAAACCCTTGAGCTGGAGAACTTGGAGAAAAGATCAGGAATCACAAAGATAAGCATCACCAACAGAATACAAGAGAGTCAAGAGAGAATCTCTGGAGTCGAAGATACACTTGCAGAAACTGATACTTCTCTCAAAGAAAAAGTAAAATCAGAAAAGTCCCAAACACAAAATATTCAAGAAATCAAGGACACCATGAAAAGACAAAATCTAAGAATAATAGGAATTCATGAAAAAGAAGACTCCAGGCTCCAAGGTCCAGAAAATATTTTCAAGAAAATCATAGAAGAAAATTTTCCCAACTTAAAGAAAGAGGCTTACAGAACACCCAATAGACTAGACCAGAAAAGAAACAGATCACATCACATCATAGTCAAAACACTAAATCTACAGAACAAAGAAAGGATATTAAAAGCAGCAAGGGAAAAACGCCAAGTAACATATGAAGGTAGACCTATCAGAATCACACTGGACTTCTCATCAGAAACTATGAAAGCCAGAAGGGCCTGGGCAAGTATCATGGAGACTCTAAGAGATGACAAATGTCAACCCAGACTACTATACCCTTCAAAGCTCTCAATCAACATAGATGGAGAAAACAAAATACTCCATAACAAAACTAAATTTAAACAATATCTACACAGCAAAACATCCCTACAGGAGATACTAGAAGGAAAACTCCAATCCAATGAAAAAAACTTCACCCAAGAAAACATGGCATACAGATAATATCCCAACAAAAATGAAAAGAAAACAAGCAATGAAACACAGTAAAACCACAGACTCCAATACAAAAGAAACTTATATTTATTGTTCATTATTGTCTATCGACATAAATGGACTCAACACGCCAATAAAAAGACACAGACTAACAGAATGGGTCTGGAAACAGGATCCAACATTCTGCTGCATCCAAGAAACACAACTCTGCAACAAAGATAAACACTACCTCAGAGTAAAGGGCTAGAAAAATGTCTTTCAAGCAAACAGACCCAGAAAGCAAGCTGAAATAGCTAAACTAATATGTAATAAAATAGAGTTTCAATGAAAATTAATCAAAAAGGATGAGGAGGGACACTACATTCTCATCAAAGAAAAATCCACCAAGAGGACATCACAGTTCTGAACAACTATGCCCCAAATACAAGAGAACCTACATTCATAAAAAAAAATTACTAAAACTTAAGTCACACATTGATCTCAACACCTTGATAGTGGGAGACTTCAACACCTTATTTTTACCAAGGGACAGATCATCTAGACAGAAACCTAATAAGGAAATAAAGGCACTTATAGAGGTCCTAAATCAAATGGACCTAATAGAAATCTACAGAACTTTCCACCCAAACTCAAAGGAGTTTAACTTCTTTTCAGCACCTCATGGATCCTACTCCAAAATAGACCATATAGTTGGTTAGAAAGCAAGCCTCAACAGATACAAGAAGATTGAAATAATCCCCTGTATTCTATTTGACCACTATGGAATAAAGCTGGACATCAACAACAATGGAATTAGAACAAAGCCTACAAGTACATGGAAACTGAACAACTTGCTGCTCAATGATAGCTGGGTTAAGGAAAAAATAAAGAAAGAAATTAAAGACTTCCTAGAACTCAATGAAAATGAAGGTACAACATAACCTAATTTATGGGACGCAATGAAAACAGTGCTCAGAGGAAAATTCATAACACTAATTGCCTTCAAGAACAGATTTGTGACATCTCATACAAGCAACTTATTGGCCCAACTGAAAGCCCTAAAGAAAAAAGAAGCAAATGCACCCAAGAGGAGCAGACTGCTGGAAATAATCAAACTGAGGGCAGAAATCAATCAGCTAGAAACAAATAAAACTATTCAAAGAATCAATGAAACCAAGAGCTGGTTCTTTGAAAAACTCAACAAGATAAACAAACCTTTAGCCAAACTAACTAAAATGCAGAGAGAAACTATCCAAATCAGCAAAATCAGAAATGAAAAGGGGGACATAACTACAGACACTGAGGAAATCCAAACAATCATTAGGTCATACTACAAAAGCCTATATGCCACAAAATTTGAAAATCTAAAAGAAATGGACAATTTTCTTGATAGATTCCATTTACAAAAATTAAGTCAAGATAAGGTAGAAAGATTGAATAGTCCTATTTCCCCCAAGGAAATAGAAGCAGAACAGAAGGAACATTACCAAACTCATTCTATGAAGCCACAGTCACCTTGATACCTAAACCACACAAAGACCCAACAAAAAAGAGAATTTTAGACTTATCTCTCTAATGAACATTGATGTAAAAATACTCAATAAAATACTTGCAAACAGAATCCAAGAACACATCAAAGATATCATCCACTATGACCGAGTAGGCTTCATCCTAGGCATGCAAGGGTGGTTCAACATAAGGAAATCCATCAATGTAATCCACCACATAAACAAACTGAAGGAGAAAAACCACATGATCATGTCCTGAGATGCCGAAAAAGCATTTGAAAAAGTCCAGTACCCATTCACGTTTAAAGTCTTGGACAGATCAGGGATACAAGGCACATACCTAAACATAGTAAAAGCCTAGAGCTAACATCAAACTCAATGGAGAGAAACTTAAATCAATCCCACTGAAATCAGGAACAAGACAAGGCTGCCCACTCTCTCCATACCTCTTCAACATAGTACTTGAAGTCCTAGCCAGAGCAATAAGACAACTAAAGGAGATCAAGGGGATACAAATTGGAAAGGAAGAGGTCAAAATGTCACTATTTGCAGATGATATGATAGTGTACATGAGTGACCCCAAAAATTCAACCAGAGAACTCCTCCAGCTGATAAACACCTTCAGCAAAGTGACAGGATACAAAATCAACTCCAAAAAAAAATCAGAATCCCTCCTGTATACCAAAGACAATAAGGCCAAGAAAGAAATAAGTTCCTGAACAGAACACCAACAGCACAGGCTCTAAGAGCAACAATCAATAAATGGGACCTCATGAAACTGAAAAGCTTCTGTAAAGCAAAGGATACTGTCATCAAAACAAAACGAATGCCTACAGATTGGGAAAGAATCTTCACCAACCATTCATCTGACAGAGGGCTAATATCCAGTATATATAAAGACATAAAGAAGCTGAAAAGCAACAAACCAAGTAATCCAATTAAAAAATGGGGAACAGATCTAAACAGAGAATTCTCGATAGAGGAATATGAAATGGCAGAGAAACACTTAAAAAATGCTCAACCTCATTAGCCATTAGGGAAATACAAATCAAAATGACCCTGAGATTTCACCTTACACCCATCAGAATGGCCAAGATGAAAATATCAAGTGACAACACATACTGGAGAGGTTGTGGAGAAAGGGGAACCCTCCTCCATTGCTGGTGTGAATGTAAAGTTTGTACAACCACTTTGGAAGTCAATCTGGCTCCTACTCAGACAATTAGGAATAATGCTTCCTCAAGACCCAGCTATACCACTGCTATGTATATAGCCAAAATCTGCTCACGTACACAATAAGGACATCTGCTCAACAATGTTTGTAGCAGCTTTATTTGTAATAGCTGGAAGCTGGAAACAACCTAGATGTCCATCAACGGAGGAATGGACAGAAATTGTGGTATTTTTACACAATGGAATACTACCCAGCAATCAAAAAATGAGGAAATCATGAAATTTGCAGGCAAATGGTGGGATCTAGAAAAGATCATTCTGAGTGAAGTATCCCAGAAGGAGAAAGACAAACATGGTATATACTCGCTTATATAGACCTACAAGATATGATAAACATAAGGAATTCTACAATGGAATTTTATGTAAGAAGTGGGAAATAGTAAGAGCTGGAGAGGACAGGAACTCCACAAGGAATGCTACAGAACAAGAAAATTTGAACACAGGGAACTTCCCAGAGACTCATACTCCAACCAAGGACTATTCATGAAGATAACCTAGAACCCCTGCATAGATGTAGCCCATGTATCCAAGTGGGTTACATAGTAATGGAAAGAGGGACTACCTCTGACATAATCTGATTGACCTGCTCTTTGATCACCTCCCCCTGAGGGGGGAGCAGCCTTACTAGGCCACAGAAGAGGACAATGCAGCCACTTTTGATGAGAACTGATAGACTAAGTTCAGAAAGAAGGAGAGGAAAACCTCCCCTATCGGTGGACTTGGGGATGGGCATGCATGCAGAAAGGGGAGGGAGGGTGGGATCGGGAGGGGAGGCGGGAGGGGCTTATGGGAGGATACAAAATGAATAAAGTGTAATTAATAAAAAAAAGAAGATAAACAAGAAAGCAGACACGGGGTAAGATGATCAATCCTCACTTAGAAAGACAAATGGGATGTGCATTGGACTTATGACAGGAGTCTACCGCAGAAGGCATATAAAAGACTCTACCTAGCAGCATTTCAAAACAGCTACTAAGATTCATAACCAACCTTCGGTAGAAGGGGAGTTAGTATGACGTGGAAAGGATAGGAGCTCCACAAGAACCAAATATATATGGGCACAGGGTTTTTTTCTGAAACTGTTTCTCCAACCGAGGACAATGTATGGATATAACCTAGACCCTTTGCTTGGACGAAGCTCGTGGTAGCTCAATAAACAATTGGTTTCCCATAGTAAGGGGAACAGGGACTATTTCTGACAGGAACTCAATGGCAGGCTCTTTGACCTCCCCATCACCCAAGAGAGGAGCAGTCCTGCTAGGCCACAGAGGAGGACTTTGCAGCCAGTCCTGAAGATACCTGATAAAACAGTGCCAGACGAAAGGGGAGGAGGTCCTCCCCAATCTGTGGACTTGGAAAGGGGCAGGGAGGAGCTGAGGGAGGGAGGGTGGGGTTGGGAGGGAATAAGCGAGCGGGATACACCTGGGATACGGAGTTAATAAAATGTAACTGATAATATTAATAATAATAATAATAATAATAATAATAGTAAAAGAGAATCTATGTTCCTTAGTGTAAGCAAGGAAGAAATTTCTGTCCTTTTTCTTCATTGTACTTGTTGGGTTTATCCTCATAATTTATAGATAAAAATGTCACAATTCTTTTATTAATTATTATTATTATTATTATTATTATTAATATTAGTGCATGCCTTGTGCAAGGGGAAGTGTAGACACCTGAATTCAGGAGCCAGAGTGTGGCATTCAGGACTTGGTTCACTTCCTACCCCTGGGTTATGTGGTCAGGTTGTCAGGCTTGTTTAACAAACACTTTTGTGCACAGAGTCACCTTGCCAGCCGGTAGGTCCCTAAATTATGAAATTCTGATGCTGAAAACATCTTAATCTCTGGTTTCCGCTATTCATTAATGTGAGAGCACTGTTGATACCCACATATGAAGGAGTCTTTTAATATTGCCTGTTCATGGACTCAGGGACTATTGTGGAAGTCCACAGGTAGGTGAGTTGTAAGTAGTCTGTCATTGTTCTTAGGACAGGGTCTCCAGTGTCTCAGTATGCCTACAGAGCCTGTGTACCTGCAGATAAATATGACTTAGAACTTGTGATGCCCCTATCTTCATTTATGAGTGTGGTGATTCAGGTTGAGCTACATATGCAGCACCTTTTATTCATTTAAAAATGTTAGTTATTAAAATTTATTTCTTTATTTTTTATGTTGCCCATATATTCTTTTATTTTTTATTTTGGGGATTATAATTTGATTACAGTTTTTATTTTTCTTTACTCTTTCAAAGCCTCCCACATACCCTTCTCTACTCTCCTTCCAATTTACTGCCTCTTTTTAAAAGTAACTAATTGTTATTATGTACATAAAAATATATGTATATACATATGTATCCCTAAATAAAACCTGTTGAGTCCAATTACTGTTACTTGCATTTACATTTTCATGTTTGATTTTCACTAGACAATGATTTGGTGTGCTTTTCCCTGGAGAAGAGCATCTCTCCTGGTCTCAGTTTTTCTCAGTTGCCTGTAGTTCTTGGTGTAAGGTTGAGGCCTCTGTGGACTTTTCCTCAATCACTTTGTTATGTCTGTTGGTCTTATCCATGTTCAGCCCATGTTTTAGAAGTCCATGCTGGTGAGACTTTACGGATGTAACTTCCGTTACTATTAGGAGACACAATCTCACAGCAAACTTCCTAATTCTCTGGTTCTTACAATTTTTAGTCCCCTCTTCTGTAGTGCTGTGAGCCTTAGGTGTGGGAGTATTTTGCAAATGTGTTTATAAGGAGTGGACTTCACAACTCTGCATATTGATTGTGATTTTCCCTAATGATCTCCTTCTGTTGCAAAGTGAAATTTCCTTCAGGAGGGAAAACCTATCTGTTGGTATAAGCACAAACATTAACAGATTGTGTTAGGGATTGTGTTGTTTTAGTACACTAATGCATGTAGGTTCTATTCCAGTAACCACACTTCAGTAGCAATGAGTAGTCAGCTAGGTTTCCAGTAACAGGCAATGTCTCCTGTTTGTCAAATCGATCTTAAGTTTAATTAGAGAGCCTTTGTTTACCACCAAGGCATGTATGTCACTACTTCACCGTTTAGGTTATCATGTCATGATGACTGTCAGTTCCATTCATAGTTAGGACTGTTGGTTACCTCCCACCTTTGGAAGCTTTTATGATGATTTCTGTTACCATGAAAGCTAATTCTTAGCTAGAAGGGCTTTTACTCCCAGCTCAGGGGGTTCTGGGACCTGTTACAGAAGTGAATGTTGTCTTCAGCAGTAGGGACTTACTTTATCTCTATGGTGGGTAACCAAGGACAGCAGCAATAGGCTGCATGTTTTGAGACTCTCTTCAACAGCTTCGGTCATCAACTCAAAAGTGGGCTTCTTGTGTTTGGTAATGGTGTTTTTGTTAGGTGGTTTTGGGCTCTTGGTAGGATTATCATCATCCTAGATTAGAAAGGACCATTAAACTTATATATGTATATTTATTTATGGAGCTACATGCATTAAAGTTTTTTTTTTCTGTGAATAGTTAATGGCATGATTTCTGTGACTTTTCACAAATCTTTATTGTTATTTCATACCCCTTTTTCCTCTGTGTTTACCTCCCTCCTCTCCTAAAGTTTCCCTTTTCTCCTTTCCCATTAGGTCATTCACATCCTGCTATTCCCATTCACCCTCCCCTCCTTCTTCTGTATTTGCTTCCCTCCCCTTCCCTAGTAGTTCTCTTTTCTTATTTCACCAATCAAATCACCTGTATGTTGTCATTCCCTTCTATATTGACTCACAACTCCCCTATCCTGGCAATGTTTAAATATATTTTAATTCAAATACTTAATTATATTATTTCCTTCTGTCTCTTTCTGCCGTCTAGCACATCTCATGTCCCCTTCCTCCAACTTCTCCCATGTTCCCCTACTTTTAAAGTGATAGATTCTTTGTCTTTGATTATTGTTGTGATACATGTATGTATACATACACATATATATGTATATATCACACACATATGTAAACTGCTGAGTCTACTTTTGTCATTTGTGTGTGTGTGTGTGTGTGTGTGTGTGTGTGTGGTTTCAGTGCTGACCATTTTGTGTCAGGTAACCAATTATGGGGCTCATAGCTTAGAGAAACTAATTCTCTTGGCAGACATTAGTTATCAATTGGTGGGGCCCCAGGAGATTTTTTTTTCTTTGTTGGCATGTCTATTGACATTGTAGTGTTTCAGTCCTGCTGCTTATTTTGATAATGAAAAGTTGTTTTTTTTTTTTTTCCTGAAGAGACATTGACTGGAATTTTTTCATTGATATTGTATCTTACTGATAGGAGACAGGTTACTGGTTTTCATCCCTTAGCCTTTCAGTCCACTTTTGGGGGGCTTCTCTTGCTGTTATGTATTTTTTAAGAAACAAAGTAGTAGAACTTTGCTAATACTCCACTTTACTTGGCAACATACATGGGAAGCATCACATGATAACAGTCTATTTTGTGGCTTTTGATTTTTTTTTTAATATAGCACTAGGGAGTACTGAATATCAATGCATACCTTGCACAGTAATCCTCATTATTTAACCATTTTTTTTTTTACTTAGCAACATCTTATTACATTTTATTAGTACAAAAACCTTCCCTTCACTAAGATAAGTCCATAAAAATCATATTGAATTTAGTCTAAAGATTTATATTCTTACATATCTTGCAACATCTAATTTATTCTAAAATAAATGGGTCCAGTAAAATAGATGCAAAGCAAAGAAAGTAACTAAATTTGAAATGGGACATTTGGATATGGGGAAAATGGGGTGAAGGGTGAAACATTGTACCACATTGATTCCATTTAAGGAGGCAGACATCACTCAGAAAGCAGGTTAATAACACAAGGGAAAATGGACTCGGTGCTGCCTATGTTATAACCATCCAAAAGAAGCCAAAATCCCAAAGTTTTTGTGTGCACTTCTCTAAGTTTGGGGTGGTTTGCCCAATTATAATGCCTTATTAAGTCATCAAAACAAAATAAGTCATGGGCAAAATTTAGCCATTTGAAAGACTGATTTCATATAAAGTCTCAAATGTCCTTACCTATTTAAATGTTTTATATAAACTTATTAAAGATACATGAGGTTATTTTCTGTTTTTAATTTTTTTATTAATTACACTTTATTCACTTTGTACCCCCCATAAGCCCCTCCCTCCTCCACTCCCGAACCCACCCTCCCTCCCCCTTCTTCACGAATGCACCTCCCATAGGGGAGGTACTCCGATCCTTCCTTCTGATCTTAGTCTATTAGATCTCCTCAGGAGTGGCTGCATTGT
>REGO01001626.1:2494-30292 GCA_010120015.1 Rhombomys opimus | reverse complement strand
ATTTCCTTGGGGGATATAGGACTATTTATTTGATTTACCTGGTCCTGATTTAGCTTTGGTAAGTGGAATCGATCAAGAAAATTGTCCATTTCATTGGAAGCGGGTTTTTATGTGCTCTTGAGTCATTTCGTTGGAAGCAGGTTTTTATGTGATCTTCATTTTTTAATTGGAAGCGGGTTTTTAGGTGCTTCTCTGTCTTTTCGTTGGAAGCGGGTTTTTATGTGCTCCTGAGTCATTTTGTTGGAAGCATGTTTTTATATGCCCCTCAGTCTTTTTGTTGGAAGCTGGTTTTTAATGTGCTCTTGAGTCATTTCTTTGGAAGTGGGTTTTTACGTGCTTCTCAGTCTTTTCGTTGGAAGCAGGTTTTTATGTGCTCTTGAGTCATTTCGTTGGAAGCAGGTTTTTATGTGATCATCAGTTTTTCATTGGAAGCTGGTTTTTATGTGCTCTTGAGTCATTTCATTGGAAGTGGGTTTTTATGTGCTCTTGAGTAATTTCACTGAAAGCCGGTTTTTATGTGCTCTTGAGTCACTTCGTTGGAAGCGAGTTTTTATGTAGTTTTGAGTGATTTTGTTGGAAGCGGGTTTGTACGTGCTTCTCAGTCTTCTCGTTGGATGCGGGTTTTTATGTGCTTCTCAGTCTTTTCATTGGAAGTGGGTATTCATGTGCTCTTGAGTCATTTCTTTGGAAGCGGGTTTTTATATGTTCCTGAGTCACTTCATTGGAATCAGGTTTTTATGTCGTCTTGACTCATTTCATTGGATGTGGGTTTTTATGTGCTCTGGAGTCATTTCGTTGGAAGTGGGTTTTTATGTGATCTTCAGTCTTTTCTTTGGTAGCGGGTTTTTATGTGCTGTTGAGTCATTTCTTTGGAGGCGGGTTTATTTGTACTCGGGAGTCATTTCGTTGGAAGCGGGTTTTTTATGTGCTCTTGAACCATTTCTTTGGAAGTGGCTTTTTCTATAATCTTCAGTCTTTTCGTTGGAAGTGGGTTTTTATGTGATCTTGATTCATTTCTTTGGAAGCGGGTTTTTACGTGCTTCTCTGTCTTTTCGTTAGAAGCGAGTTTTTATGTGCTCCTGAGTCATTTCATTGGAAGCAGGTTTTTATGTGCTCTTCAGTCTTTTTATTGGAAGCGGGTTTTTATGTGCTCCTGAGTCATTTTGTTGGAAGCATGTTTTTATATGCTCTTCAGTCTTTTCGTTGGAAGCTCGTTTTTATGTGCACTTGAGTCATTTCTTTGGAAGTAGGTTTTTACCTGCTTCTCTGTCTTTTGGTTGGAAGCGGTTTTTTATGTGCTCTTGAGTCATTTTTTTGAAAGGGAGTTTTTACGTGTCTCAGTCTTTTCGTTGGAAGCGGGTTTTTATGTGCTCTTCAGTCTTTTCATTGGAAGCCGGGTTTTATGTGATCTACAGTCTTTTCTTTGGAAGCGGGCTTTTATGTGCTTCTCAGTCTTTTCGTTGGAAGCAGGTTTTTATGTGTTCTTGAGTCATTTCTTTGGAAGCGCGTTTTTTTGTGCTTCTCTGTGTTTTCGTTGGAAGCGGGTTTTTATGTGCTCCTGAGTCATTTCGTTGGAAGCAGGTTTTTATATGCTCTTCAGTCTTTTCGTTTGAAGCGAATTTTTATGTGATCTTGATTCATTTTGTTGGAAGCGGGTTTTATGTGTTCTTGAGTCATTTCTTTGGAAGTGTATTCTTATGTGCTCTTGAGTCATTTCATTGGAAGCGGGTTTTTACGTGCTTCCTTGTCTTTTCGTTGGAAGCAGTTTTTTATGTGATCTTCAGTCTTTTCTTTGGAAGCCCGTTTTTATGTGTCTTGAGTCATTTCTTTGGAAGCAGGTTTTTATGTGGTCCTGAGTCATTTCGTTGGAAGCAGGTTTTTGTGTGCTTTTGAGTCATTTCATTGGAAGCAGGTTTTTATGTGCTTCTCAGTCTTTTCTTTGGAAACTGATTTGTATGTTGTCTTGAGTCTCATTTCATTGAAAGCAGGTTTTTATGTGCTCTGGAGTCATTTCCTTGGAATCGGGTTTTTATGTGCTCTTGAGTCATTTCATTGTAAGTGGGTTTTTATGTGCTTCTCAGTCTTTTCTTTGGAAGCCGGTTTATGTGTGCTCTTGAGTCATTTCGTTGGAAGTGGGTTTTCATGTGCTTCTCAGTTATTTTGTTGGACCCGGGTTTTTATGTGCTTTTGAGTCATGTCATTGGTAGTGGGTTTTTATATGCTTCTCAGTCTTTTCGTTGGCATCGGTTTTTTATGTCCCCTTCAGTCTTTTCATTGGAAATGGGTTTTTATGTGTTCTTCCCTTTTTTCATTTGAAATGGGTTCATGTGCTCTTCTGGTTTTTTATATGAGTTTTTATTTTTCTCTTCTGTTTTTTTGTTGTAAACAGGTTTTTATGTGCTCTTATGTTTTTTTGTTGTTATCGAGTTTAAGCGTTCTTCTGAACTTTCATTGTAATTGGGTTTTTATGTGCTTTTCTGTCTTTTCGTTGGAAATGTGTGTCTATGTGTTCTTCTGTCCCTTTATTTGAAACTGTTTTATGTGGTCTTCTTTCCCTTCGTTGGAAAAGGTTCATGTTTTTTCTGCCCTTTTGTAATCTGGCACTAGAGGCCCCCCCCCCCCTTGTGGAGCTGCTCCACCAGGGACTGGAGCAGTGTGCTTGAGCCGAGTGGGCAGCTATGCTGGCCAAAAAATAAACTCAAGTTCTTCCCATAGTTAAACAAATTGGAGAAGACTCACCATCGAACATAGAGAAGAATATTCATAGAAAGACTAGGACATTCCCAGGAAAATCCTGGTAGACCAGAGAGTTGCATCAATACCCTTTGCTGGAGACAGAGCCAGTTTGAGAGTTTCTAGTCTCCAACCAAAACCAATGAGAACTCTAGTTCTCCTGAAGAGGTGGTAAGAATGTCTTCCACACTTTGGGCGGAGGATTTACAGCACATCACCTGAGTCCAAGGGACAGTTCCAACCCCTTTTGCAAAAGGAAACCAAAACCAAGAAAGTAGACACCAGAAGCTAGAGCATAGACACAAAGAAACACAAAACATAAACCAATGTCTCTGATTGGGTGCCTCTCCTAACTCACTTACAGATCTGCAGAAAAGACAAAGATTCCCCTTACACACCTTACTACTTGAGTAGGGGATTCTGCCTCTTTCCAGCCAACACACTGTATGTTAGAGTCCAGAAGATGCTGAAAGAATGACCCCAGAAGACCAGCAGGCTGGGACCACCGCATTTACAACATGGCAGCTGCCCCTGGAAGAGCTGAAGGTAGCTTTTAAAGCCAGAGAATGGAATTCCTACTATGGCTACATAACTGAGATCAGGACTGGCCGGTACCCACTGAGGCTACATGACTCTGATCCTACTTAAGGGCTTCCCAAACCAGTAGCTAAGCAACCCTATCTCCAAAGGCCATATGTTTTGCCTGTTTCTGTCTGGTTGCTCTTTTTTTTCTGTGTTTTTTTCCTGCAACTTTTAGGCCTGTTTTATCTAGCAAGCAAATAAATATTTAACCAGGCCCTTTCAATACTGGTCTTTCACTTGCTTGGTTAGAGTTATACCAAGATAGTTTACTTTATATCATTGTTGGCTATTGTAAATGGTGTTCTTTATCTAATTTCTTTCTTAGTCCATTTGTCATTTGTATGCAGGAAGGCTACTCACTTTTTTAAATTAACTTTGCACTCAGCCAACATTGGTGAAGATTTTTACTAGCTGTAGAAATTCTTAGGTAGAGCTTTTGGGGTCACCTAAGTATACTATCATATTATTGGCAAATAGTGTTACTATGATTTCTTCCTTTCCATTTTTTACCTCCTTTATTAGTCTTATTGCTCTAGCTAGAACTTCAAGTACTATGTTGAAGAGATATGGTAAGAGTGGGCAGCCTTGTCTTGTCCCTGATTTTAGTGGAACTGCTTTGAGTTTCTCTACATTTAATTTGATATTTGCTATTGACTTGCCATATGTAGCCTTTAGTATGTTTAGATATGGGCCTTGTATCCCTCATCTCTGCAAGACTTTTATCATGAAAATCTGTTAATTTTTTACCAAAGTTTTTCTTTTTGTTTCTGCATCTAATGAGATGATCATGTGATCTTTTTAAAATTTATTTGTGTGGTGGATCACATTGATGAATTTTCATATGTTGAATCATCCCTTCATCTCTGGGATGAAGCCTACTTGATCACAGTGAGTGATGTATTTGATGGGTTCTAAGATCTGGTTTGTGAGTATTTTATTGATTATTTTTGCATCAATGTTCATGAGGGAGATTGGCATGAAATTTTTTTTTCTTTCTTGGGTCTTTGTGTGGTTTAGGTATCAGGGTAACTGTGGCTTCATAAAATGACTTTGACAACTTTCTTTCTGTTTCTTTGTTGTGAAATAGTTGATGAGTTTTGGTATTAGCCCTTCTTTAAAGTCTGGTAGAATTCTGCACAAAAACCATGTGGCCCCTGCTTTTTTTCCTTCTGTTGTTTTTGCTGCAGTAACTTCATTTATTTACTGTGTTTTCTTGAGTGTAGTATACTTCCTTTGGTTAGAGTTTTCCTTCCAGTAATTTTTGTAAGGATGGGTTTATGTATAATATTATTTAAATTTGGTTTTATCTTGGAATATCTTGTTTTCTCTGTCTATGGTAATTAAAAGTTTTGCTGGGTAGAGTAGTCTGGGCTGACATCTCTGTTCTTTTAGCATCTGCATACCATCTGTCCAGGCCATTCTGGCTTTCATAGTCTCTGTTTTTTAGTCAGGTGTCATTCGGTTATGTCTGTCTTTATTTGTTAGTTGGCCTTTTTACTTTGCATCTTTTAATATTTTTTCTTTACTCTGTACATGAAGTATTTTGATTATTATGTGGTGTGGGAATTTTGTTTTCTTGTCCAATCTATTTGGGTTCTATAGGACTCTTGTATGTTTATAGGTATCTCTTTCTCTAGGTTGAGGCTTGGAACTGGAAATCTTCTTTTTTTATCTATTCTTATTATTCTTAGGTTTTATCTTTTGATAGTACCCTTGATTTCTTAGAAGTTTTGTGTCAGGAATATTTTAGATTTTTGACAGACGTATCAATCTCTTTGATTGTATCTTCTACACCTGAAATTGTTTCTCTGTCTCCTATATTCTGTTGGTGATGCATTTCATGTTTCCTTACCTAAGTTTTTCATCTATTATTTCCTCCTTTTGTGCATTCTTTATTGTTTCTATTTCTGTTTTCAGGTATTGAACTGTTATTCATCTCCTTTCACCTGCTTGTTTGTTTTTTCTAGCATTTCTTTAAGTGATTTATTCACTTCTTGTTTAAGGGTCTTTATCTGTTTGATTGTATTTTCAGAGATTTGTTCGTTTTGTCTTTAAATGCCTCAATCATCTTCAAAAGAATAGACAAGGTAATTTTCTTGTCTTTTAGTTGTGTTAGGGTACCCAAGGCTGCTTTCAGAGGGATAATTGTGTTCTGTAAGTATCATATTGCTCTGGTTTTTGTTGATTGTATTTTTACACTGGCTTTTAGCCATCTGTTTGTCTCTGATGTTGGCTTGTTGTTCCTGGCTCCCTTCTGGATTTCTGGAGTGTGTGGAAGAGCACTGGGCAGGAGGTTGGAGATTTCTGGAGCAGCCCTCCTTGGAATGGTGGGTGTGGCTGTGGACTGGCTGTGCGATCTTAGGAAATAGTGCATAGTTCTCAGGTGCACTATTCATCCACAGGTTGGAGTGGGGGGTGTCTGGCCTTTATGATCCAGAGGGCAGATAGGTCTCCTCAGGAACTCAGGAGCCCTCCACTTGCTGTGGAAACTGCTTGAGGCAACAGCCTCACTCACTTGTTTTGCAACATGGTCTCTAAGCTCAAGCTGTCTAGACCCCATGCAGGCTAGATGCCATTTTGTAGTGAGATTCTCTACATTCCTGAGGTCTGGCTGGTCTCCTCAGGAGAGAAGGGTAGAGCTGTTAACTGGAGGCTGGGACCGTGCCATAAGTCTTGGGAGCTGGGTAGCTAGACGCTGGAGCCATGTGCCCCTGGAAGCAGGGAGCTTTCCTTGGGAAGATGGAAAATGCTGGGTGGGTAGAGGCTGGAACAGGGAACCAGGGAGCTTTCCCCAAATGATATGATTATCCTGGTGGCTAAAGGCTGAAAACACTTGTTCCCAGTACCTGTGGGCTCATCCCTCACCTGGGAAACACAGACACTGGCATTTTGTGGTTCAAAGCACAGCCTCTCACTTGCTTTGTAGTCACCAAGGTCCTGTGGCTGAGAAACCATGGGCACTCAGTGCCGCCATCTTGATTTCTCAAAGTAACAGTTTTCAAAGAAAGCTCATACCTATTATGCCTTTATTAACCTGTATTAGCAAATGAATATTTTTCAAAAGGTTAGGGAATAGGGTTTGAAAAGATGGATCAAAACTGGTTTGGATAGACTAGGATCAGAGGGAAGGAGAGGAGGACCTCCCTTATCAGTGGACTGGGAGAGGGATATGGGTGGGGAAGAGGGAGAGTGGGACTGGGAGGGGAGGAGGAAGGGAATAAAATGTAATTAATAAAAAAATTTTTTAAAAAGTGGTTTGGAGCACTGACTTGCTCTTGCAGAGGATCCACATGGCAGCTCAAAAGAACTGCCAGTTTCATGGAATCTGGCGCCCTCTTCTGGCCTCTGTGGTCTCTGCCCCTCATCTAGTACAGATAAACTTCAGTTAGCAAATGTGTATACACATAAAATAAATACATTATAAATCTTCAATGAAAATGTTGAAAATACCTCTGTTTTGAATTGGAAATTCTTTTGTTTGTTTTATTTTTAATTTCTAAAGGATGGTTACTCGTTAAGCCATTGGTGATTGATTTTAGATATTAGAATATTTAGATTTTAGTAGAATATTTAGGAGTCCAATTCTTCCCTGATTTTTCAAGTTTGTTCGTTTCCTGTAAAAATCATGTAATTAATATGTTAATATATTACTTACATATAGGGAGAATATTACTTACCAATAACAGAAATTTTTTGTTGTTTTTTGTTTTGTTTTTTTGAGACAAGGTTTTCTTTGTGTAGCCTTGGCTTCCTGGGCTTACTTTGTAAACCAGGCTGGCCTGGAACACACAGTGATTTGCCTGCCTCTGCCTTCCAGAGTGCTTGCTTGGTTTGATGCCTGGCTGAAAAAATGCTTATTTTTATAGAAGGGAAAAGTGCCAAAAAGCAGGTAGAACTCTAAATTCTGAGAGCCAGGGCTATTGGCTTCCAGGATCTCTAATGTACAAATTATCTTGAACCCAAAGCTGTCAGAAATGCCAAATCCAGTAGCTCCTGAATGCTATGTATGGAGCATGACAACTTTTCCTGTCACTGTTGTGATCACACAAACACATTCCTTTAGCTCATTGGCATAGGCCTTCCATTGCAGCTAAAGAGATGGAGGCTAAATATGCAATACTGCCTTTCTTGAAGCAACACTGCTTCTTAAGCAGAACAGAACAAAAACTACTAATTACTGGTTTACAGTAACTCATTTATTATCTAGAGGACTTGTGGTGTTCAAAACTTTAAGACCATTTTTCATTTGTGACAAAAATGTATGAACAGATGCTTTGACTGTACCCATGCAGACTGGCATTTTCTTAGAGAAAGGGTACATTCCAACTACCAGTTCACCACAATGAATAAATAGAATAGAAACCTCTCAATCTGTATGTATTGTAGACATTTGTTTTTACTACAATTACAACTGTTCTTCCAATGACAAATTTGAAACAACTTCTGTTGAAATATACTTTATATTATTTTCCACAATATCCTTTCAAATAATTTGTACAATTTCTTTCAAAATAGTTTTTAAAGACATTGGCTGTAGTGTTTCTGTACCTAAAATGGTGGCAGTCAGTTCTCTTGCCTGTAAAGAAGTCTGTGTGTTCAGTTTGATATGTAATTACACTGCCTTTTAGATGATTACCTAGGGTAAGGACACACTCTAATGGTTAAAAAAAATGGCCATTCTACTCTCTGATTCAGGGATAAGGTACCCTGAATCAGTTTCTTAATCAGTTTCAATAAGCTTTTCTTCATTTTTCTTTCCTTCACCATTTTATTATCAGCATCAAGCTAATGACATAGTGTCATTAATTGTTCTGTAGGCAGCACTACTGGTCAGGATTTGACATTCACCTGTTTGCCTGGTCCCCTAATCTTCTGTTTCTTCCTTCCTTCCTTCTTTCCTTCCTTCCTTCCTTTCTGACATTCTTTTCTTTCTTTCTTTCTTTCTTTCTTTCTTTCTTTCTTTCTTTCTTTCTTTCTTTCTTTCTTTCTTTCTTTCTTTCTTTCTTAGGTTCAGACAGGAGTTTCCCCATCCTCTGCTCACAGTCCCTGCCCTGACCAACTCTCTCCTTCCAATTCAATCCTCAATTTTCCTTAAGAAAAGGGCAGGCCTCCCAGGGCTATTAACCAAACATTATGAAGCAAATTTCTGAAACAGGTTTAACCCAAGGTATTTTCAGATTGACTACATCTTCTGAAAAGTTTGCCAGGTCCGAAATGCTCAGTTGTAGGGTTAGAATTTTCTTCTCCTGGAATACCTAAAATTGGAATTATCTAGTTGAGAATATGAGGATATATAGCGCAATTCTCATCAACCAAGTCATGTACTTTCATTCTTATCAAGAAGTCACATCTTGGGAACTCCTAGCCTGTTCTAGCCAAGAGTCAGTTCCAGAGTCCCAATATGTCAAGCTACAGTCGAAAGAAGAATTTTGGCATTATCATTTCAAACTGCAGAATGAAATCCAGCAGCTAATACTACACAGCTGCACATCATGTTCAGGAATATTCTCATCTGAGCTGAAAGAATCTCTGTAATCAAATTGAAATGATCAACCTCTGTGCTTCTGTAGTTTTCCAGATGTGGGCAATTAAGGAAATTGTGCTCAGACACATGCCATTCATCAGTTCCCACTTACTGATCTTTCCACCACAGGCAAAATAGGTCACCCTATATATATAATAGAAGCAGGTTCAATCCAGGAGACATTTGTCTTTATATCCACAGATAACTATATCCCCTAATCAGGAAAAATGCTTTTGCAATGGACAGAGAACACTATATTAATCCACAATCAACCAAAATGCAGAGCTTTTGGTCCCAGTCCCAATGAACATACATATAAAACACTCTCATATCCAAGAATCAGGGGGACTGAAGGATTTTAAGTTTTGGCAGAACAGTGAGTTGTGTGTTGTATCCTAGTAATGTCCAAAATTCACAACATGCATAAATTCTCAACAAGGATAACTAAATACGAGTTGAACAAATCAACAACAGTAGACATGACAAAGTGGATAGGAAAAGCCCACAATGTCTTAACTATACACAAAGAACTACAGGAAGCTATACTGAAAGTGGGAGAAAAAGTCTCCCCTATGGAAGAATATACCAATTGGTTATCCAATACCAAAGGTTAGCCCTGAAAACACAGATACAAGTAAAATGAGCAGGCTATATTTGTGGACATATGTGTATTTACGTATAAATATAAACATGTAATTACAATAAAAACAGGGCCTTGGATTTGAAAAAGACATGAGTTATATGGTAAGATTTGGGATGAGGAAAGGGAAAAGTGCTGTAATTATATTATAATCTCAGAAATTAAATTTTTGGGTACAGAATGATAATGTGAATTTACCCAAGTAGATGAATAAATAATAGGTGTGTTTGTAGATTAGAAAGGCAGGCATAGCCTGAAGATGTTTGACTCTGCAGTATTGGAATTATTGAAGAAGTGATGGATGACACAGAGTATGCTTTATATAGTTAGGTGTATTTACTGTAACTAAAGAAATAACTTGAAAAAAGTAGGAATAAATCTTAAGATGCATGCTAAAATTTAAAGCACTCACTGTATCTGAGAGGAAGAGGATCTGAAACTCCAAAATTGGTGAGTGGAGGGGCATTTGAAGCTAGAAAATTGACATGGAGGTTTCCTGAAAGAGAGGGAGGTGAGACCATTTAGATTTAGGTCACCCACGACTGCTCTGGGGATGGAGAGGGGTGGACACTGCAACTCCTTTCACTTCTCCTTTTCGGGCCTCCCTCCTCCTCTGTGGAGCTGGCCCACAATGCCAAAGAGTCTCAGCTCAGAATTCACTGTCTGGTGACTGAGACAGCAGGGGTGGGGCTCCTAGCTCTTCAGCCTTGGCTGCCAGCTGTACCAGCCTTTGGAGTCCCAGATCCACGGTACCATCCTTCTGGGTCCTGGGTCCCAGCCAGTGACTGTATGTGTTGCCCAGTCCCTCAGTGGAGACTGCCTGCTGTAGAGCCACCAAAGTCGCCAGACCTGCCAAACCATCCAGGTACACCAGGCCCTCCAGGCCACCTAGGTCTGTGGACCACTGTTGTGGCTCCCCAGGACTTCCCAGCAGGCACCTGGACCGGCCTCCCAGTTCAGAGGCTGCAGCACCACTGAGTTGACAGAGCTCTTCCTTCTGCATTTGACCCAGCAGGCCCAAAACTGAGAGTAGAGAACAGGGGAAACCCTGTGCTTTCTCATTTGACCTGCTACACAGTGAATGCACCTTCAAGTGCCAGCAGAGCCCCAGATCCAGGGTCCTTCTAAGCTAGCAGCCAGACACCAGAGCCCTCCCACCCACACACCTACTGTGGGAAACAGAGGGTCAGCGTTCTCAATATTGACATCCCTGTTCTGTGAAGTCTACCTGTGGAGTTCAGGCAAATAATTCCTGGAGTTCAGATAGAGCTGAATACCAGTGACCTGGAGGCCACTGAGGTATCCAGGGAATCTGCACAAGTGAATTGTGCCTGCAAAGACCTCAAGCGCCTGCAATCCCTTTAGTGCCTGCAGAGTGCCCCTGCCCCACACTTCAGGCATCTCCATCCACTGACATCCTGTCCTTCAAGGCACACACACACACACACACACACACACACACACACACACACACTCTCTCTCTCTCTCTCACACGCTCGCCTGCATTTGTCCTTCTGCTCCTGCAAATCTTTCTCCCTCAGGTACAGATGAATCACCAATGCACTCTCTCAAACCATTGGACCTCTCTCATCTTCCTGAAGAATTCTCCAGACACCAGAGAAAGACAGTGTCAGTTGGAACTGCAGAAACCAGGAAAAAACAGTAAAGGTTACAGATAAGCAAATGCCCAGAGGTTGGCGTAAGAACACATCCAACAAAAATCAGGTCATCATAACTTCACCAGCAACCCCCCAAATCAGTGGAAACTCCAATTCATCAGAAACACAAGAAAGTGATTTTAAAGCTATGCTTATCCATGGTATCCTGTCTGACCACCATGGACTAAAGCTGGACTTCAACACAACAGAAATAGCAAAAAAGCCTACACATACATGAAAACTGAATAACTCACTACTCAATGATAGCTAGGTTAGGGAAGATATAAAGAAAGAAATTAAAGACTTCCTAGAATTCAATGAAAATGAAGGCACAACATACCCAAACTTATGGGACACAATGAAAGCAGTACTAAGAGGAAACCTCATAGCACTAAGTGCCTTCAAAAGAATTTTGAAACACCCCATACAAGCAACTTAATAGCTCACCTGAAAACAAACAAGCAAACAAATAAGCAAAAAAAGCAGACCCACCCAAGAGGAGGAGATAGCTGGAAATATTCAAGCTCAGGGCAGAAATCAATAAAATAGAAACAAATAAAACAATTCAAGGAATCAATGAAATCAAGAGTTGCTTCTTTGAGAAAATCAACAAGCTAAACAAGTCCTTAGCCAAACTAACTAAAAGGCAGAGAGAAACTATCCAAATCAGCAAAACCAGAAACAAAAAGGGGAACATAATAACAGACACTGAGTAAATCCAAACAATCATTAGGTCTTACTACAAAAGCCTATACACCACAAAATTTGAAAATATAAAAGAAATGGACAATTTTCTTGATAGATTCCATCTACCAAAATTAAATCAAGATCAGGTAGTAAGACTGAATAGTCCTATATCCCCTAAGGAAATAGAAACTATCATCAAAATTCTCCCTTCCAAAAAAATCCCAGGGCCAGATGGTTTCAGTGAAGAATTCTACCAGACCTTCAGAGAAGAGCTAACTCCAATCCTCTTCAAACTATTCCACAAAATAAAAGCAAAAGGAACATTACCAAACCCATTCTGTGAAGCCACAGACACCTTGATACCTCAACCACACAAAGACCCAACTACTGAAAGAATCAGACTAACTTTGTAACCTATGTTTCTTTAATTGCCTTATAACTTATATTAGCAAGTTTTAGGCCCATGTTAATTAAAGCCTCTAGTGCTTCTCCAGAGAGCTGAGGAATGTAAAAGTTCCTGACATTAGCCATCTGTGAGGGCAGAGATAAGGAAGAGAACAAGCAGAGATCTCTACTAAATGGAGAGAAAATCACCGGCTGGCACTGGTGAGATGGGCTTTGTTTGGAAACTGGGCCAAATGGCCCCAATCCTTCTCCTGACCTTTGATCCAAAGCCTGTAACCCCCACTCCTCAGAACAGACATGGGATGAGTTACTCACCCTCCCACATTTAACTGTGGATGGCAGGAAATTCCAAACTGACTTGAAGATCAGATATTTATGACAGGGCTGACTGAACCTAAGGGTGACCAGAACTAACCAATTATTTTAAAAGTTAAACACTTCCTCCAACCCTAAATCGCCAAGAAGGCAACCCCAGGAGATTCCCGCCTTGTGTCTTTTAAAAACCTAAGGTCTTTGTCTCCCGGTGCCACTCCTAGCTGACCAGCAGGGGTGACCCCATTGCGCAATGGTCAAGATGAACCTCTTGCATTTTTGCAACGATGGATGATTAGTTTCCTGAGTTCTCTTCATACCTTCTTATATTTAGGCTCTTGTTGGGCCTAACACTACAACAACAACAACAACAACAACAACAACAACAAAAAAAAAAAAGAGAATTTCAGGCCAATCTCCCTTATGAACATTGATGCAAAAATACTAAATAAAATACTTGCAAACCGAATCCAAGAACACATAAAAGATATCATTCACCATGACCACATAGGCTTCATTCAAAACATGCAAGGGTGGTTCAATATATGGAAATCTATCAATGTAATCCACCATATAAACAAACTGAAGGAGAAAAACCACATTATCATCTACTTAGATGCTGAAAAAGCATTTGACAAAATCTGACACCCATTCATATTTAAAGTCTTGGATAAATCAGGGATATAAGGCACATACCTAAACATAGTAAAGGCAATATACACCAAGACTATAGCCAACATCAAACTCAGTGGAGAGAAACTTAAGTTAATCCTACTGAAATCAGGGTGAAGGCAAGGCTGCTCACTCTCTCAATAGCTCTTTAACATAGTGATTGAAGTCTTAGCTAGAGCAATAAAACAACTAAAGGAGATCAAGGGGATACAAATCAAAAAGAAAGAAGTCAAAGCATTACTATTCGCAGATGATATGATAGTATACACGAGCAACCCTGAACTCAACCAGAGAACTCCTTCAGTTGATAAACACTTTCAGCCAAGTGGCTGGATACAAAATTAACTCAAAAAAATAAAAATAAAATAAACAGAAGCCCTCCTGTGTACCAAAGACAAAGAACTGAGAAAGCAATTAGGGAAACAACACCCTTCACAATAGCCACTAATAACATAGAGTACCTTGGTGTGACTCTAACCAAGCAAGTGAAAGACTTGTTTGAAAAAAAAAAAAACTTCAAGTCTCTGAAGAAAGAAATTGAAGAAGATACCAGAAGATGGGAAGATCTCCCATGCTCATGGCTTGGCAGGATTAACATAGTAAAACTGGCCATCTTACCAAAAGCAATCTACAGATTCAATGCAATTCCCTTCAAATTACCAACACAATTCTTTACAGACCTGGAAAGAAAAATTCTCAACTTCATGTGGAATAGCAAGAAACCCAGAATTTCCAAAACGTTCCTGCACAACAACAGATCATCTGGAGGTATCTCCATCCCTGATCTCAAGCTATACTACAGAGCAATAATAATGAAAACTGCATGGTTTTGGCATAGAAACAGGATGGTGGATCAATGGAATAGAATAGAAGACCCAGAAATAAACCCACACACCTATGGATAGTTGATTTTTGACAAAGAAGCCAAAACCATTCAATGGAAGAAAGAAAGCATCTTCAACAAATGGTGCTGGTCCAACTGGATGTCTACATGCAGAAAAATGAAAATAAATCCATGTTTAACATCCTGCACAAAAAGTTCAAATGGATCAAAGACATCAACATAAAACTAGATGCACTAAATCAGTTAGAAGAAAAAGTGGGGAAGAGCCTAGAAATCATTTGCACAGGAGAAAATTTCCTGAACAGAACACCAACAGCTCAGGCTCTAAGATCAACAATCAATAAATGGGACCTCATGAAACTAAAAATCTTCTTTGAAGCAAAGGACACTTTGTTAGGACAAAAAGACAGCCTATAGACTGGGAAATGATTTTCACCAACCCTCTATCTGACAGAGGCCTAATATCCAGAATATATAAAGAACTCAAGACATTAAAAAGAAACAAAACAAGTAAACCAATTAAAGAATGGGGTACATAGAATGGCAGAGAAACACTTAAAGAAATGCTCAACCTCATTAGCCATTAGGGAAATGCAAATCAAAATGACCCTGAGATTTCACCTTACACCCATCAGAATGGCCAAGATGAAAAACTCAAGAGACAACGCATGCTGGAGAGGTTGTGGAGAAAGGGGAACCCTTCTCCACTGCTGGTGGGAATGTAAACTTGTACAACCACTTTGGAAAGCAATCTGGCGCTTTCTTAGACAACTAGGAATAGCGCTTCCTCAAGACCCAGTCATACCACTCCTAGGCATATATCCAAAAGAGGCTCAAGTACACAATAAGGACATTTGCTCAACCATGTTTGTAGCAGCTTTAGTTGTAATAGCCAGAAGCTGGAAACAGTCCAGATGCCCCTCAACTGAAGAATGGATGCAGAAATTGTGGTACATCTACACAAATGGAGTATTACTCAGCAATGAAAAATAAGGAAATCATGAAATTTGTAGGTAAATGGTGGGACCTAGAAAGGATCATCCTGAGTTAGCTGTCCCAGAAGCAGAAAGACACACACGGTATATTCTCACTCATATAGACATAACATAGTATACACCTACTAAAAACTGTACATCTAAAGAAACTAAGCAAAAGAGAGGACCCTGGCTAAAATGCTCAATCCCCATCCTGAAAGGCAAAGAGGCTGGACATCAGAAGATGAAGAAAACAAGAAACAATTTAGGAACCTGCCACAGAGGGACTCTGAAAGCCTCTCCCCTGCAGACAATCAAAGCAGACGCTGAGACTTATGGCCAACTGTTGGGCAGAGTGCATGGAATCTTATGTAAGAAGTGGGAAATAGAGCTGGAGAGGATGGGAACCCCACAAGGAGAGCAACAGAACCAGAAAACTTGAACACAGAGAACTTCCCAGAGACTCATACTCCAACCAAGGACTATTCATGGAGATAACCTAGAACCCCTGCACAGATGTAGCACATGATAGTTCAGTGTCCAAGTGGGTTACACAGTAAAGGGAAGAGGGACTGCCTCTGACATAATCTGATTGGCCTGCTCTTTGATCACCTCCCCCTGAGGGGGTAGCAGCCTTACCAGGCCAGAAAATATGACAATGCAGCCACTCCTGAGGTGATCTGATAGACTAAGATCAGAAGGAAGGAGAAGAGGACCTCCCCTATCAGTGGACTTGGGGAGGGACATGCATGAGGAAGGGAGAGGGAGGGGGGATCAGGAGGGGAAGAGGGAGGGGCTTATGGGGGAACACAAAATGAATAAAGTGTAATTAATAGTAAAAAAAAATAAAAAAATTAAAAAAAAGAAAAAAATGGGGTACAGAGCTAAACAGATTTCTCTGTAGAGGAATATTGAATGGCAGAGAAACACTTAAAGAAATGCTCAACCTCATTAGCCATCAGGGAAATTCAAATCAAAATGACCCTGAGATTTCACCTGACACCCATCAGAATGGCCAAGATGAAAAACTCAAGCGACAACACATGCTGGAGAGGTTGTAGAGAAAGGGGAACCCTCCTTCATTGCTGGTGGGAATGTAAACTTGTACAACCACTTTGGAAATCAATCTGGTGCTTTCTCAGACAATTAGGAATAGTGTTTCCTCAAGATCCAGCTGTACCACTCCTAGGCATATATCCAAAAGATGCTCAAGTACACAACAAGGACATTTGTTCAACCATGTACTAACAGCTTTATTCATAATAGACACAACCTGGAAACAACCCAGATGTTCCTTAACGGAGGAACGGATATAGAAATTGTGGTACATTTCCACAATGGAAAATTGTTATTTTATTATTATTGTATATAATATCATCCACAATGATTAATATCTCTAAGACTGTAAAGAAAGCAACAAAGTTGGCAATCCTCATATTTGCAAGTAATACTCACATAAAATAGAGAATATAGTGAATTGAGAGAAAAGGACAAAGGAAAACATTCTTTTGAAACTGTGGACAAAGCTAGAGTGTAGCCCAGAATTGAGGTCCAAGCATTCCTGGAATCACCTGATTTGGGGGAACCCAAAATCTCTCATGCAGCACTAGGATTTGTGGTCAGTGTTGTGGGCTGGTCCTGGATGGGAATCAGGAATATTGATCAGCCAAAGATAAAGATCAGAGAAGGGCAAAATGCCTGTTTATGGACGATGGAAGCGTTGGTAAAGTAAGAAGCTCTAGTAGAGGAATTGCCGAGACTCTAACAAGGACAGTGTTCCTAGTTAAAGGAAGTCCAGGTAGAACGAGAGCAGAAGCTTTGGTAATGGATGTGGGATGCAGTAACACCCCTGTTGAGTGATCCATCCTGGCCCGTATCTCAGGTACTAAGTAAGGATGCAGCACCTCATAGTGGGTAATTTGTGAGAAGGAACAATAGAAGAGATTTGAAAGAATGCAGTATTAACTGTCCATTTCAGGAATGGGTGGGGTCTTTGTTCAACTTACATTTAGTAGGAAAACAACACTATCTTACATGTATAACATGTATATCTTACATGTGTAATCAAAGGAAGCTGAGTTCAGTGGCTTGTTGCACTTACAATGGACTGGAGTTTGCCTTTGCTTTGTCATTCACACTAGCCTGAAATTTCCAGAAATACCAGCTCCCACTGATCCAACAATTCTCCCTTTCTCCCCTACCTACTTTCCCACATACCAGTTTTGCTCTCTTTCAAATTCATGGCCTCCTTTTTTTTTTACATGTATGTATATATATGTACACACATATATGTAAATATATATATATATATATATATATATACACCTCATTACATGTATGTGGCCTTATGCATATATATCATATACATGTCTTATATCTATTCTTTAACATAATCTTCTCGTTATATACAATGTTACTTATATCCATGTTTCCAGTGTAGTCCTTACCATTACAGAAAACTACAAGAAATCAATTTATGTAGCTCTGGTCCCAGTCCCAATAGGAACAATGATACTTACACATAAGAGTCAGGGAGCATTGCAGAAGAGGAGCAGAAAGACCTCAGAGGATCAAGAAGTTTGCTGTGAAATTATGTTTCACAGTAATGTCAGAAGCTACATTCACAAAGTCTAGACAACATGACCACTTAAACATGAACCAGGACAACATCATTTCATTTAGACACTGTGATGTAATATTGAAATTGTATAAAATTTTAATTATGAGAGGATTTAAAATGTTATTTAAAAAGAAAAGAAACAATGTAAAACTATGTTAAAGATTATCCAAATATGTATATATAAATATACCAAAGGAATTATATGTATATATACATGTATAATATATATTCAAAGAAAATATATGTGTATATATTTGTACACTGTACAATTTCAGGTAGTATCATTACTATTTAAAATATACATGTAAATATATATGATTACAAACATAAAAAGAATATGGATATATAGCTTTTCTGTATTGAAAAGAAGACAGGATTGGCATTAACCAATGCCTTTCATTTAGGATGTATATGAGGATTGAAATATATTGATTAATAAAAGAACATTTTCTTTTTTTTAATTTAAAATTTATTTTATTTTTAATTACACTTTATTTACTTTGTATCCCCCCTCTAGTTCCCTCTCTCCTCCCTTCCCAATCCCTTCCTTCCTCCCCCTTCTCCATGCATGCCCCTCACCAAGTCCACTGGTAGGGGAGGGTTTCTTTTTTTTTTTTTTTTGTTCTTCTCAATGCAGTTTATTCAGGAACCTTGAACAATCTTCTGACCCTGGGGAAAGCCAGCCCACAGCTTAAAATAGCCTCTGGGTAGCCAACCCCAGCGTGCCACGTGGGCAATGCAGATAGGTCCACATACACGCAAGCCAGATCCTCAGCCTTAGCCAAATATGGAGTTGTTTGTGACAGAGAGCACTTACCATCGGGAAGGTGGAAGGCGGAAACCAGCTCCATCTTTAAGGCGTGGCATTACACAGCTCTCTACAGTTCCCCCTTTTTGTTTAAGATGCATCAGGCAAGAGTAGAGGTCTGATCTCTGATATTAGAAATAAATTGGGACTTTGTACCGATGTTCATTTAGGTGTCATCCACCCAAAGAGCATCAGACCCGTCCGATACCTTTTTCTCAGAGGCGGGACCTGGGGCATCAACCCACATGCAATCAGACATGCTCTTCTCTGGGTCGAAAGCGGCTGACCCTGAGTGCAGTGCTTAGCCTCGCATCCTGAGCATAAACTTTTAGCTCCCATGCTTGGGGAGACTGTAAAAGGAACATTTTCAACATAACTATTTATATTACTTAAAGAATCGAAAAATGTTGTTTTATCTACAAATTTTTTTACCAAACACTTCTTTTATTGCCTCTTTTACATCTTTGTTTCTCAAACTATAAATGAGAGGATTCAACATAGGAATTACAATGCTGTCAAATATAGACACTACCATGTCATGTTCCAAGGCATAGCTGGAACTTGGTCTCACATACATGAAAAGAACAGTACCGTGAAAAAGGGACACTGCAGTTAGATGAAAGCCACATGTAGAAAATACTTTTCTTTTACCTTCGGCAGAATGTGTTCTCAGAATGGCTGACAGGATGAAGCCATAGGACATCAGGACAATCAGGATGGGGACTATCTCAATGGACCCTGCACAGTAGAAGAGAAGAAGCTGGTTGATGTGTGTGTTGGAACAAGAAATTGCCAGGAGAGGAGGGATGTCACAGAAAATATAATTGACTTCATTGGATCCACAAAAGACAGTCTGAATATCGCCACAGTGTGAATAACAGCATGCAAAATTCCACCAGCATAGGAAGCAATGATGAGTGGCACATAAACTCTGGGTGACATGATTACTACATACAGAAGTGGGTTGTGAATGGCTATATAATGGTCATAAGCCATTGCCGCCAAAAGAAAGCATTCTGTTGTGCCAAAAGTAACAGCCAGAAACATCTGCACAGCACAGCCAATGAACGAAATGACCTTCTTCTCTAACATTTGAGGAGTGATAACAGAGGAATAGCAGACATCCACTGATGACAACACACTCAGAAAGTAGTACATGGGATTGTGCAGGCGGGAATCCCCAGACCAGAGCAGCCAGTCCTAAGTTACCCGTGATTGTGAAGAGGCAAATTGCTAGAAAGAGCAGCAAGGAAAGAATCTCCAAGTCAGCATTGTCTGTGAAGCCCTTCAGTACAAATTCAGTGGCTTCAGTGATGTTTTCCATGTTGAAATCTCATAAAAGAAATTGAAAGTAATCAGCAAATCATAGTTTATATTACTATAAATGAGATGAGATATGGAAACAAACATTTTCAGATCAAGAGAGGCATGGATACACAAACATAGATATCGCATGATTTTAAGAAGTAGATCACAGGATAATGACATGATGGTGGTTTGATGATCATTTGAGCTTTAATATACCACTTGTTGCAGAATGACATGGAGGGTGTGTATACATACGTGGTGTTGGCACAGCCATATCCACGGAAAATGGCGAGAGACATGAAGACAGCACAGCGGACTGACACAGTTCCAGAAAAGCTGAGTGGATCACTGATTACTGCAATCACTGACATTCTGTCTCTACCTTTTGTGTCTGGTCTCTGTGTGTTGCATTCTTGGGAATTTCTGCATTATGGTTCATTTTATGTCTTTCCTGAGGAAAATTATCTCTAAATCTTTTTAGGATAATCTTAAAATTAACTTTATCTGGACACTTTGGAAGTCTTCAATCCTAAAGTTAACTTTATCTGGATACTATATGGAATCTTCCTTGTGCCCTAGAGATCATTAACCATAGATAAGCACATTGATCTACAAGGCTGCTACTCCAGGAACCTTCCTGGAGTATCTGCCTCTGAGCAAATTCAAACATTATAATGGGTTCAGGGTAAACAGACATAATTGACAAACCCTGGCCAGGAGAATAGGTTCCAGATTCAAGGTCTCTTTTTACTATAGGTTTAGAGATCTCTGAAAATGTATTTTAAAGATAAGGGATCATATAGGGTATACCTCTGGAGGAATGTAACTCAGTAAGATAGATTGACTAAAATGAACTTTTCTTACTTTATACTGCAGACGATGAAACACATAGTAAAAGAAATTAGGTCTTAGTATTTGCTATTCATAAAAAGACTGATTCCTTTATTGTCTGTTTTTCTGGAATCCTTTAGAACTACAACGTCAGCCTAAAACCAGGCTATAATATAATAAATGTGATCGCTTTTGAGAAGATATTCTTTAGAAATTGGAATTAGAGGGATAATAATAATAAAATCTGTTCTGTTTGTATTTTTAATTATAACTGAACTTGTAACCCTGGGTGTGTAATGAAAAAATCAAACACATAATCTCTACCATCTAGATAATCATTAGTCTGTTTTTGTTCTGGGAAACATAACTAACTAACTAACTAACTAACTAAATAAATAAATAAAACACCTGATTGCTAGTCAGTCAGAGCTAAGAGATTCGACTGACCACGCACCTGACTAACTCTCCCTCACTAACTCCTTATCACCTCTGCAGGCGGCCATCAATGATCCTAGGTCTAGGAATATCCCCTGAAAGGCCCCTGGCACAGTGTATGTTTTAATTAAAATTTTATATTCTTCTTTCATATGTTACACCCTGACCTCAGCTTTTCCTTTCACTACTTCTTACAATTCCTGTCTCCACCCTCCATTCCCCAGATCCATTCTTACTTTGTTTTTCTTCAGAAAAGAGCAAGACTTCTTCCAGGAGTATCAACAGAACACAGCACAACAAGTTACATCAAGAGTAGGCAGCTGGGGGCAGTGAAGTGGTGCACACTCGTAATCCCAGCACTCGGGGAGGCAGAGGCAGGCAGATCTCTGTCATCTGCAGACGCGGGCAGCCTAGTCTACAAAGCAAGTCCAGGACAGCCAAGGCTACAAAGAAAAACCCTGTTTCAAACAAAACAAAACAAACAAGAAAACAGAAAGGATTATCCACAGAAAATCATGTTAAGGCTGCATGAGGCAACCCAGTAGAAAGAAACGTGTCCCAAGGGCAGGCAAAGGAGTCAGAGACATGACTTCTTCCACTGTTAGTATCACCACAGGAAGGCCAAGCCTCACATTCAGAACATTTGTGAAGAGACCTAGCCCAGACCCTAACTGTTAAATCAATAGTTTTAATTCATGGTATTTCTGTTTTAAAATTGCAATTTTTTATGTGATAATATAATTTCATCATTCTCTGCTCCCCTTCCTTCTTCCAAGCTGTCCTGTATATGTTCCTGCTGAACCTTCTTTCAAATTCATAGCCATTTTAATTTTAATCACATCTTTCTCATCTCTCTGTGTGCATGTGTGTATAATGAGATATACAATAGAGATATATTCCTCCTTAAATTTAGGTCAACTACAAATCTACACTGAATATAATTAAGTATTCTTATCTTAAAATACAATAAAGCAAAAAATGGCCTTGGTACAAAAATTACCTATGACATAGAAGATGTTGAGTTGCTATATATGGACACTGCATTGTACTAGAATCATACCAAATCTGTGAAAATTATGCAGAATAGTTTGTGAAAATCTGCATAAAATTGCACAATGACAGTTAAAACTCATTAATAATGTAGGAGAATGTTTTATGAGAAATTATTCCCAAATCAAAATTTAAAAGGAAATTATGGAATATACTGATATATATTGTTTATCCAATGAATTACACATGGATTACATTTTATGAAACATTTTAGGACACAAATTATTTAATTGTTAACAATTTATATCTAAGAATTATGGTTTTTTCCTATGTAGATGTAAGATTCCATCTCACGGTATAGTTCAGGATAGCCTTGACTGCACAACAATCATCTTTCTTCTGCTTCCCAATATCTGTGGTTATTGAGAGATTTCAGCTGCCCATTTCCCCATATTCTTTAAAGAATATGATGACGTCTAGTGATATTTTGAAAATACACTTGTTTATTCTTTTGATAACTGAGAAAATGGAACTCAGTTTCTCAAAAATCAGGCTTTTGTACTATATGTGGATACAAAAGATGCAGGTTTGAGGAAGTTAGTAATAAAATATACTCTGAGGTCTATAGCCAAAATAATTAGCAACCTTTCTCATTGATTACTGAACAGTGGATGCCTAGCTTCTAAATTAGTGTAAATGTACTTGTAAGTATTGTTAGAAAGTATAGAATTTCATATATTCTAAGAAAAATAATTAAACAATACATTTGTAAGAGGCCAAGAACTGTAATTTGCTTTTATTGAACAGTTGCTAGAAGATCAAACTTCTGCACACTTTTCATTGGCTACCTTATGGGAAGTTGTGTATTTCACCATGACCAGAGCCATGACCCAGTACAGAGTCTCTGCCACAGTGTATGAGCTTTGAAGCCTGTTATGAAACGCTACCTCCTGTTGCAATACTTCATTGTATAACTGGATTCCCCAATCCTTGTCCCCAGGAATTCAAGCAAAACTTATGACTTACTATGTTTGACTATTTTCAAATAATTAAATCTGGAAATTTTAAATTAATAAGTAGTTATTTCAATTGAATACTGGATTATATAGTTAAGATACAAATTTTATTTTTATATGATTTTTTTCACAATCACATAAAAATGAAAGACCTTTAATATTAAATGTCAATATTTTATACTCTCTATTAACAGACTAATGATTTCTTTTTCTTTGGGGTAACATTTATCAGGAGACTGATAGTGCATAACACATGACACTCATTCTTGGTATACAAACCTCATTTCAGTGTTTCCTACAGAAAATGAGAGAAAAATCTCATTTGTTTAAGAAGTTTTATTTATTTTCCATAAAGACATGTTAGTATATTATATTTTAAAATAACAGTAAATAAGTAAAAGCTAGTGTCTAATATGTGACTTTTAGTAATGAAATTACTTAGTACAAATTAACATTGCTGAATTTGAAATGCTACATCCTAGAATCAAGAATTCCTCAAATTGTCTGATAATTTATCTTACCCAAAGAACAGCAAATAAAGGTTTTAATTTTCTGTGAAGACTGATAATTTAAAGTGTTTATATCTGCTTACTCAACTGTGATAAAGCCCAGAGGAGACACACCTAGGGGAACAGGCTTCAATCATGAATTGTTTGAAAATAACAAGTTAATGAATTACTTCATTAAAAAAGCATGATAAGAGAATAAATGCTTCTTTAATAAGCAGATACCTGCTGATATTTTCCATTCTTTCTTCAAGGTATAATTTGTGTTGTACAAACGAGGAGGCTGAATTCTGATATTTCTGTACAAACATATCATGCACTTTATTTTCACCTCCACTAACCTCCATGGTGTCCACCCTCCTGAATATCATATTCTCCTTTTCATGTATTCTTCCTTTTATTGTTATATCCCATGTCCATAATCCCGGATATTAACATGCATGTTTGTAAACTAACTCAACTTTATGTCAATTTAGCTAAACAACTGAATTTTGCACACCCTGCCCTGGGCTTGTGATTTCCTAACCTTGGGTTTTGAGCGAGCATAGAACACCAGATACAGAGTCCTCCTCGTGAAATGGGCCTCAAATCCAGTCAAGGACTGTGTTACCCCGTAACAGTGCTCTCACAGTATTACAAGTAGCCACATGTTTCCTGACATGTATAATAGGTCATAGGCCACGTGATTTGGTGCCTTTTCTTAAAGACAATCTACATAGCGCATTTTGACACTATAAAAGCTTTCAGGGTTATGAGTCTTTTTTTTTCTTTTTTAAAAATTACGCTTATTTATTCATTCACTTTCATCCCAATCTGGCCCCCTTTCTCTCCTCCTGTTCCCCACTTTCCACCCTCTTCCCCTTTACTCTCCCCTTCTTAGGAAAAGGAAGCCCCTCACTCCTGTATCGACCACCCCCAGCACTTCAAGTCTCTTCAGGACTGAGCACACCCTCTTCCGCTGAGGCCAGGCCAGGCAGCCCTGTTAGGGGAAAGTGACCCAACAGCAGGCAACAGAGTCCATGTCAGAACCAGTCCTCATTCTCCTTGCTAGGGCACCCCGTAAACGTCAAGCTACTCATCAGTTACATATGCGCAGGCGGCTCAGGCCCAGACCACGCATGGTCTTTGCTTGGTGCTTGTGTCTCTGTGAGCCCCTGTGGGCCTAGGCTAGGTGACTGTTGGTCTTCTTACGGAGTTCTTCCCTCGGGGTCCTTCTGTTCTTCTCAGTGGGTCTTTCTATCCTTCCTCCGACTCTTCCGCAAGGCTCCCGAGCTCTCTCCCATGTTTGGATGCGAGATCATTCTGAGTGAGGTAACCCAGCCCTACAAAGATATCATAAAAAGCCCTAGATACGATATCATAAAAAGAAATTTATTTTAAAAAATCTACTATTCTCAAATAGTCTCTGTCAAGCTGGCATTCATTTAAATGATAAAAATTCTGACCATGTCTAGCTATTATTTGTATTGTTTATATTTAGTACCTCATCAGTAGATTCTTTTAAATTCATATCAATTTCATATTCCTGAAATAAATTTATTTATAAAAGAAGATTACTAAAAAGGAAATAGAATCATAAGGACACAAGTAGAAAGAATCATTCCCTAGAGACAAAAGATTGCTCAGTGATTATGTTCTTTTAAGAAAAGCAGATAGAAGTGAGTCTTGAACTTGGAGACCAGTTTTACAGAGTAATGGATCCCCAGAGTAGTTAGTGGAATGAGTCTTAATATCTGCTTTGATACACTGCTAGGTAGAGACTTTCAGAGGCCCTCTATGGTAGGCTCCTGTCCTGTTACTTGTTTTCTCCTACTTCCAATGTCCATCCCATTTGTCTTTCTGAGTGAGGATTGATCATCTTACCCCGGGTCCCCTTTCTTGTTTATCTTCTTTAGGTGTATAGATTTCAGTATATTTATCCTATCTTACACGTCTATATAAGTGAGTATAGCAGTGTATCAAAGCAGATTTTAAGACTCATAACCAAACCTTCAGCAGAGTGCAGAGAATCATATGAAAGAAGGGGGAGTTAGTAAAACCTGGAGAGGACAGGAGCTCCACAAGGACCAAATATATCAGGGCACAGGGGTCTTTCATGAGACTGTTTCTCCAACCAAGGACCATGTATGGATATAACCTAGAACCTCTGTCCGGATATAGCCCATAGTAGCTCAGTATTCAAGTAGGTTCCCTAGTAAGGGAAACAGGGACTATTTCTGATAGGAACTCAATGGCGAGCTCTTCGACCTCCCTACCCCCCAAGGGAGGAGCAGCCCTGCTAGGCCACAGAGGAGGACAATGCAGCCAGTCTTGAAGAGACCTGATAAGCTAGGTCAGATGAAAGGGGAGGAGGTCCTCCCCTATCAGTGAACATGGAAAGGGACAGGGGGGAGATGGGGGAGGGAGGGTGGGATTGGGAGGAAATGAGAGAGGGGCTACAGCTGGGATACAAAGTAAATAACATGTGATTAATATAAAAAATAAAAAAAGCCTTCAGGGAAGAAAATTTCAGCAGTTTCAGGTTTATTTGCTATGCAAACAAGGTGTGTGATGACTTCAATAATAGGGTCTCTCCTGTTTTCCCTTCTGAATGAGAATTAAGCATCTTCCTTAGGACCATCTTTGTTTAGCTTCTTTAGGTCTGTAGATTTTTTAGATATGTTTATCCTATATTATATGGCTAATATCCACTTATAAGTGAGTATATACCATGTGTGTCTTTCTGCTTCTTGGATACCTCACTCAGGATGATCTTTTCTATTTCCCACCATTTGCCCTCAAATTTCATGATTTTCTTGTTTTTAATTACTGTGAACATTTCTTTAAGTGTCTCTCTGTCATTTGATAGTTCTCTGTTGAGAATTCTCTGTACCCAGTTTTTTAATTGGATTATTTGTTTTGTTGGTGTTTAGTTTCTTGAATTATTTACATATTCTGGATATTAGCACTTTGTCAGATGTAGTCTGGAAGTGGCAGAAGAGAGGGAACAGGACTGGAACCTACCACAGATGCCCTCTGAAAGACTCCAACAAGGAGGGCATAAAAGCAGATGCAGAGACTCACAGCCAAACTTTGGATAGAGCACAGGGAGTCTTATGGAAGAAAAGGAATATAAAAGAACCTGGAGGGGCCAGGAGCCACACAAGGAAACTAACAAGGCAAATAAATAAATGAATAAATAAATAAATAAATAAATAGATAATAAAAAGCAGGGTTCAGGGGTACTGCAGATTCTGAACATCAACCAAAGACCATAAAGAGGACCTAGACTTCCTGTTCTGATGTAGCACATAGATAGCTCAGTCTTCATGTAGGTTCTGCAGTGAGGAGAAAAAAGGCATGTAGTCAGTTGTCTACTCCTTGATCATTTCTCCCTGGTGGGCAACCTAGCCAGCCAACAGAGGAAGAAGACCCAGGCAGTCCTGATGGGTCTTGATAGGCTACAGGTCAGACAGTAGGGGAGGAGAATTTCCCCTATCAGTGGACTAGAGAAGAGGGATAAGGGAGGAAGAGGTGGGGAGGATGGGACTGGGAGGAGATGAGTGAGGGACTACAACTGGTATTTAAAGTGAATAAATTGTGAATAATAATAACAGTAACAATGATGATAATAATAATAATATAGTAATAAATGGTGAAAATAATTTTAAAAATCAATGTGATCTCACTGTATTGAGCAACAGGCAGGAGTGGCAAGAGCCTATGTTGCTTGGGGGCTGTGGAGTCTCCCAAACAATAATTTGTAAGGAGGTATGACGCACCTTGCACTGGGGTTTTTGTTAATATCCTGTGCTTTCTAGGAGTAGTTTTCAAACGTGTAGAGTTGTGGGTGTCCCCAGTACAAGACCATTAGGGCTCATGGTCTGGAGCAGCTTCTGCTGATGTGACTACAGGCGTAGTCAGACCGAGAGTCCATGACCTGACTCAGGGGAGTCTGCCCGGAGAAGAACAAACAATGGCAGGCTCGGAGCTGGTATGAAGGAACCTGGTTGTTTGCCTAAAGCTGTATCCCTGCTCTTTTCTCTTTTCTGGAATAAAGGAGTCTGCATCTGCTGGCTCTCTGATTACATTCACCGGACTCCCGGTGTCTGTGTGATAACTCAGCTCCTCTCACCCCCTCGGCCTGGACCCCCTGTCCTCACCCTCGGGCTCGACCATTGGGAAGAGGACCAACATATCTTCCTTCAAAATATTTTTAAAACATGAAGTATATGTTTTACTTGAGTAAAATGTATATATATATATATATATAT
>REGO01001624.1:0-34810 GCA_010120015.1 Rhombomys opimus | reverse complement strand
GGCTATTTTTGCTACGTTAATTCTACCAATCTATCAGCATGGGAAATTCTCCAACTTTTGATATTTTCTTCAATTTCTTTCTTCAGGTACTTGAAGTTTTTCAAACAAGTCTTTCACTTCCTTGGTTAGAGTCACACCAAGGTCCTTTATATTATTTGTTGCTTTTGTAAAAACTGTAGTTTTCCTATTTTCTTTCACAGAACTTTTTTTTTTGTATACAGGATGGCTACTGATTATTTTGAGTTAATTTTGTATCCAACAAGTTTGCTGAGCCTTCAGCTGAAGGAGTTCTCTGGCAGAATTTTTGGGGTTACTCATATATATTACCATATCATCAATGTCAAACTTTTTAAAATGGTTTATTCGACTAACCAAAGGAGTGTATTTCTTTCATGAAACCTCTGCTCTATCAATATGTTACATGAATGGGAAAAGCAAAGCATGGAATTCCACAAACTAGGTGCAGTATTGACAGTGTCTTGTTGACCATTTAGGTACGTGTTTAATATCTGATCTGGCAATTTATTCTTCCTCTTGATTCTGTCTTTCCTTTTTATTTCTTTCTACTTCTTTTAGTAGAAATATCTGGCTTTTGGGAGGAAAATTACTATGTAAAATGTAAAATGTTTTTAATTTTCAACCATTCTATACAACTTATTGAATTTTAGTTCCCAACCACTGTACCAACATCTCCCACATTCAGAAATGATAAAAAAACTATTTATAAATCTGAATGTCACAGAAAGCAGGCATACTTCTATGTATTATATTTATAACTATATGTGACACTACAGAGTTATGATTGCTTACATATATTTTAAAAGTCATTGATGAATTAATAAGCAATCATTTTCAAAAGGAAAATAAACTATTTTCTTGGAAGATAGCAGAAAGTATTATAAGATTATTAGATTATAAGAATTATTAAAATATTTTGAAATTTTTACATAGAGAGTACACCTCTTTTGACCTCAAACCATATACTGAATTTCAGATATGGAAAATAGAAAACTTATTATTTAGTACTATCCCTTGACAGTAAACAACAACCACTCTTTTTGACAGGAACTGCACATACACAATTTTCCATGGATTAATTCACAGTAAATATACAATGAATAGATATTTTAGTAAGGTTACTAAATTATATTGATAACATTTGTACATGTATTACCAGCTTTCTAAATACAAATTTGTAATTAATAGTAAAGTAAAATTGAATATATTAACCATCTTAGTTAAGTTAAAGCAAATACTGTATGTTGTAAAAGGAGATACTGTACTAAGTAATCCAACTGAAGAGTTTACTTTAGGAATTGGAAATCAATTGCAATGCAGGTGTGATAATATACTAAAAAATACCCAATAAAAATGAACAAGTAAATGACTTTTCATTGGCAAATTACATATACATTGATTGTGCTGCCTCAATACTGTAATATTCATACTAATGAATGGGATGGTCACAGAGTCACTAAAAACACAATAACCATATTTTTGTTTTCTTGAAGCTATTTTTTGGTTCATTTTTGTTGGATTTTACTCCATGCCAAATATAAGCCTAGGTATTCATTATGTAATTCAAGATGGCCTTGAACTCTTCTTTCAACCTCTGAAATTCTGAGATTATTCACATAGATCATTACTCCAGAATGGAGCTAGGTTTAAATACTCTAGTTGCAGTATAAAACCTTTCCATTGAAAAATCAAGTGTGGATAATGAATCAACTTTCAAATTTTACTTTGGTCCTTTCCAAGCCATATGGGAAATTATATCATAATGATTGAGAGGAGTTTTGAAAAGCTAACTATCTATACTTGCTTTCTTCTCAACTTTCTTAGAAAAAAAAATTAAATGCCTTAGTCAAAAATTACACCTTCTTCCAACATTCCCAGTCAGGCTTGAGAGAGGGATAAGGCCTTAATTCATGTTATCATTTATCTCATTAGGCAGAGGGAATGAAGGAGGGGCCTATGGCTGGGATGCAATGTAAATAACCTGTGATTAACGTAAAAACAATAAAATTTTAAAAAGGGTAATGGAGGTGAATATGAATAAAATACATGCTATATATGAAAAAACAGAGAAAATGTAAAAAAAAAGTACAGCATAAAATATTAATAAAGATCAAGTAATTAGAAAATATAATATAATATAATATATAATTAAAACCCGATATTCTTTTATATATTCTATTTCTATTTTGTAGACAAGTTAAATATAATGGGACAATGACATCCTTGGTCCTGATGCATCCCCATGCTGGGCTAGAAGGGAAAGGGATCTCCCCTTACCTGAGAAAAAAGGGACTGTGAAGGGGGAAGAAAGAAGGGTGAGACTGGGAGGGGAGGAGAGATGGAACTACAACACGTATGTAAAGTGAATAAAAAAGGAGACTGAATTGCTTCCTATCTTCAAAGTTTGGTCTGTAGATTAAAAACATCTGCATTAATTGACACTTACAATACAGTTTCATTAAAGAGGCTGAGACATGCACAACTCTATGAGTTTGAGGCCAATCTCTCTCAGAAGAGAGAGAAGGCTACAATTGGGATATAAAGTGAATAAATTGCAATAATAATAATAATAAAATAGAAAGGAAATGAAAATATTGTTTAAATTAAAAACATAAACAGAGTTCAAACAGTTCTGTTTTTACTTGCTTTACATATTCTTACCTAAGTAACAATGTTTTTCCCTATTTTTTTTTTTATTTATTGCAATCTAGTTACTTTTTATCTCAGATGTAGCCCCCTCCCTTGTCTACTCCCAATCTCACTTTCTTCTCTTCCCATTCCCTTCCCCAAGTCCACTGATAGGGGAGGTTTTCCTCCCCTTCCATCTGACCTTAGCCTATCAAGTCCCATCAGGAATGGCTGCATTGTCTTCCGCTGTGGGCTGATCACCTCAGGGGGAATTGATCAAAGAGCTAAACACTGAGTTAATATCAGAGACCTCCCCTGTTTCCTTTACTAGAGAGCTCACATGGAGACTGAACTGCTATGGTCTATATATGTGCAGGGGTTCTATGTTATCTCCATGCATGGACCTTGTTTGGTGTATCAGTCTCAGAAAAGATCCCTGGGCTCAGATTTTTGGGTTTTGTTGCTCTCCTTGTGGAGCTCCAGTCCCTGCCAGGCCTTTCTATATATCCCTTCTTTTGTAAGATTCCTTGCGCTCTGCCCAAAGTTTGGATAATGGTCTCAGCATTTGCTTAGAGACCTCAATCAGTAGAGTCTTTCAGAGGCCCTCTATGGAAAGCTCCTATCCTGATCACTGTATTCTCCTACTTCTGATGTCTATCGTGTTTGCCCTCAGGAATTAGGTTTCAAGCACTTCCTTAGGGTCCTCCTTGTTGTTTAGCTAGTTTATGACTACAGATTTTAGTATGTTTATTGTTTATTATATGTATAATATCCACTTATTAGTGGGTATATGCCACATATATTTTTCTGCCCCTTGCTTACTTCTCTCAGGATGATCTTGTCTTGTTTCATCCATTTGTCTGCAATTTTCATAATTTCCTTGTTTTTAATTGCTGAGTAGTATTCCATTGTGTAAATGTACTACAATTTCTGTATGTATTCTTCAGTTGAAGGACAACTGGATTGTTTCCAGATTCTGCCTATTATGAATAAAGCTGCTAGTAACATGGTTGAGCAAATGTCTTTGTTTATACTTAGGCATATTCATTTTAAACAGACCTCCTATGAAATATTATTATTTTTGCTCATTATTATTATTACTATTATAATCACTATTTATAAATTATTCACTTTGTATCTCTGTTGTATCCCCCTCCTTCATCTCCTTCCAGTCCCATCCCTCTTCCTTCTTCCTCCCCTATCCTTCTTCCCTAGTCCACTAATAAGGGAAATCTTCCTCTCCTACTCTCTGAACCTAGCCTAACAGGTCTGATCAGGTTTGCCTGCATCCTCTTTCTCTGTGGACTTGCTAGGTGGCCCCACTAGGGAGAAGTGATCAAGGAACAGGCAACCCAGTAAATGTCAGATAATGTCTCTTCTCCCCTTACTAGGGAACCCAAATGGAGGCTGAGCTGTCTATGGACTACATCTGCACAGTGTGTCTAGGTCATCTCTATGTATAGTATTTGGTTGATATATCAGTCTTTGCAATCCCCCTGGGCCCAACTTTTTTTACTTTCTTGTTCTCCCTGTAGGACTCCGATCACCTCCATGACTTTCTATTTTGCCGCTCTTTCACAAGTGACTCCCTGTGCACTGCCCAATCCCCTGATGGTCAGAGTCTTTCAGAGGACAACTGTGGTAGGTACACATCCTGTTCCATCTTGTTTACTGTTTCTGCTGTTTATCTTATTTTCTCTTCTTAGTGAGAGTTAGTCATGTTCCTTAGGGTCTTCTTTATCATTTATCTTCTTTAGGTCTATAGATTTTAGTATGTTTATCTTATACTACATGGCTAATTTCCATATACTCAACAATGATTTTATTTCTCCTTTTGGGTTACCTCATTCTTTTCTATTTCCATCTATTTGCTTGCAAGTTTCATTATTTCCTTGTTTTTAGTTGCTGAGTAGTATTCCATTGTGTAAATGTACCACAATTTCTGCATCCATTCTTTAGTTGAGGGATATCTAGGTTGTTTCCAGATTCTAGCTATTATGAATAAAGCTGCTATGAATATCACTGAGCAAATGTCCTTGTTGTTTGGTTGAGAATCTTTCCTATATTTGCCAGTGATTGTTTGCTATAAAAGAGAGCTTAAGATTCCTGCAGCCTAACTGGGAACAATATATTCGTTTCCCCTCTAGAAACTCAAAAGTCCAGGTTCAACAAGATGGCAGCGCCTGGAGGATACTGTGTCTGAGGAGCAGGACAACAGTGTCAGCACAGCGACCAAGAGACTGAACTCTGGGACCTAAAATACCAGTGTTTGTGATTGCCAGGTGAGAGGAAATCCTACAGTGTGAAAATCAATTGGGGCTGACCTCAGGTCACCCAGTTAATCCCTGGAAAATGTCCTGGGGACCAGCGGGAGCACCCTCCGCCCCAGATCGGAGCATACAGCCTCCCGCAGCACCCTCAGCCGCCACCCCAGATCTGGACACACAGCCTTCTGCCCAGAGTGAGGTGTCCAGCCTCCAGATCAGAGCAGAGACCTCAGTGGCCAGCTCAGAGAGGAGTGTGCAGCCTCAGGCACAGAACGCCCCCCAGCCACTATCTCAGACCAGGACATACAACCTTTAGCCCAGAGTGAGGTGCCAAGCCTCTGACCCACAGCGGAACCCTTAGTTGCTGGCCTAGAGAGGTGTGCACAGCCTCTGGCCCAGAAGGGGACACACCCAGATAGGAGCTCAGAGCCAGCCCAGATAGGAACTCAGAGCCTCCTGAACAGAGCAGCACTCCCAGCCTCCATCCCAGACCTGTGCGCACAGTCTCTGGGTCAGAACAGAGCACTCAGCCTTTGGTCCAGACTTCCTGTGCACTTGATTCACTTCCCAGACAAAACTGTGTGCCCCAGGGAACCAGACTAAGTTTCCCTGTTGGAAGAAAATGCCACAGCTAGGAAATCAGCAGGTTCTTCAAGAGAGCTGTACCTGGAAAACAGTGTAACAACATCAAAAGCTCACTAAATTCAGAATGAGAAACCCAGCAGCAGGTCAGCTGTCTACACTTCCAAGGGTGAGAGGAAAGCCTCCCTAACTAACAAAGACCACAGCTACTACTCAAGTCCCTAAGCCTGAGGTGAGCAGTGGTAATTCCTGAGAAACACTAGCCATACAGTGACCATACCCAAAAAGGGGAGGAGGCCTCCTTCAGGAAAAATCATCTTCTAGCCAAGGGGATTCTCCTTACCCCAGGATTCTAGAAAGCACCAGAAACTAACAGCCAATACCTAAAACAGCCCAGTGGGTAGAGGTCAGCATAAAAGCTCAACCAACAAAAGACAGAGCAATATGGAATCTCCAGAACCCAGCAATCAAGGGGAGAACAGCCCTAGACACACCAGCATAATTGAAATTCAAGAAGATGACCTTACATTTACGCTGATGAAAAGGATAATAGAGGAGACAAAAAACATGTAAAGAATTAGAGGAAGATGAAATCAAATAGATTATGGCCATCAGTGAAGAAATATGGGAAGATGCAGCCAAACAGTTTGTGGCCTTCAGAGAAGTAATTAAATCACTGAAAGAAATAAAAAAAGGGGAATGTTCAAACAAACAGTTGAAGGAAATAAAAGAAAAATACAATCAGACAGGTGAAGGAAATAACATCTCAATATCTGAAGATAGAACAGGAAAAATTTAAAAAAAGACAACAGAGGAAATCATGGAGAGGAAGAATTTATGGAAGAAAACAGGAACTACAGAGGTAAACATAACCAACAGACTACAAGAGATGGAAGACTCTCGGGTGTAGAAGATTCAATGGAAGAAAATGCTGTATCCATCAAAGAAAATGTTAAATTAAAAAAAAAAATCCTGACACAGAGCATCCAAGAAATCCAAGAGAATATGAAAAGACAAAACCTAAGAATAATAGGAATAGAGGAAAAAGAAGTTTCCCTCCTCCAAGGCCCAGAAAATATCTTCAAGAAAATCATTGAAGAAAATTTCCCAACTTAAAGGAGAAGCCTATAAGAATAAAAGAGGCCTGCAGAACACCTAATAAATTGGACCAGAAAAGAAAATACCCCCTGCCATATAATAATCAACACAGTAAGTATACAGAACCAAGAAAAAATACTAAAAGCTACAAGAGAAAAAGGCCAAGTAACAAATAATGGCAAACCCATCAGAATCACACCTGACTGCTCATCAGAGACTATGAAAGCAAGAAGGGCCTGAACAGATATAATGCAGACTCTAAGAGAACACAGATGTCAGCCCAGGCTAATATATCCAACAAAACTGTCAGTCATCATAGATGGAGAAAACAAGATACTCAATGACAAAAACAAATTTAAACAATACCTACCCACAAATCCAGCATTACAGAAGACACTGGAAGGGAAAATACAACCCAAGAAAACTAGCTACATTCAAGAAAACACAGGAAATAAATAACCCCACTACAGTAAAACAAAAATTAACCAAGCACACAAACACACTACAATAGCCATAATCAAAGCATCTAGCAGTTACTGATCATTAATCTTCCTTAACATCACTGGACTTAAGTCTTCAATAAAAAGACACAGACTATCAGAATGGATACATAAACAAGAACCAACAATCTGTTGCATACAAAAAACACACCTAAGTCACAAAGATAGACATTACTTGAGAGTAAAGGGCTCGAAAATGGTTTTCCAAGGAAATGGACCCAATAAGCAAGCAGGAGTAGCCATTCTAATATCTAATAAAATAAACTTCAAACCAAAATTACCCCCAAAAAATGGGGCAGTACATTTCATACTCATCAAAGGAAAACTCCACCAAGAAGACACCACAATTCTGAACATCTATGCTCCAAATAAAAGAGCATACACATTTGTAAAAGAAATATTAATAAAACTGAAACCACACATAGATACCCACACATTAATAGTAGCAGACTTCAACACCCCACTCTCAACAAAGAACAGGTTAACAAAAGAGAAATTAAACAAAGAAACAATGTCTCTAACAGAGGTCATGAATCAAATGGACCTAACAGACATCTACAGAAATTTTCACCCAAACACAAAAGATTTTACCTTCTTCTTAGCACCTTCTCCAAAATATACCATATAGTTGGTCACAACACAAGTCTCAACAGAAACAAAAAGATTGAAATAATCCCATGTATTCTATCTGACTACCATTGGCTAAAGCTGGATGGCAACCACAACAAAAATAACAAAAAGCCTACACACATATGGAAACTGAACAACTTGCTTCTCAATAACATCTGTGTCACAAAAGAAAAAAAAAGAAAGAAATTAAAGTCTTCCTAGAATTCAATGAAAATGAAGGTAAAACACACCCAAACATATGAAAGCTGTGCTAAGAGGAAAATTCATAGCACTAACTGACTTCAAAAAGAAATCAGAAACATCTCATGCGAGCAACTACATGGCTCACCCAAAAGACATAGGAAAAAAAAAAAAAAAAGAAGCAGACACACCAAAGAGGAGTAGACTATTGGAAATAATCAAACTCAGGGCTGAAATCAATAAATTAGAAACAAAATAATTCAAAGAAAAGATGAAACCAAGAGCTGGTCCTTTGAGAAAATCAACAAGATAGACAAACCCTTATCCAAATTAACTAAAAGGCAGAGACACACTATCCAAATGAACAAAATCAGAAATGAAAGGGGGACTTACCAACAGATACTGAGGAAATCCAAACAATCGTTAGGACTTACTTCAAAAGCCTATATGCCACAAAATTTGAAAATCTAAATGAAATGGACAATTTTCTTGATTGATTCCACTTACCAATGCTGAATCAAGACCTATATCCTATATAAATAATCATATCTCCCCTAAGAAAATAGAGTCATCAAAATCTCCCATCCAACAAAAGCCCAGGGCCAGAAGGTTTCAGCCCAGAATTCTACTACACAATCAAAGAAGGGCTAATGCCAATTCTCTTCAAACTATTCCACAAAATAGAAACAGAAGGACAATTACCAAACTCATTCTACGAAGCCATAGTCACCTTGGTACCTAAACCTCACAAAGACCTAACAAAGAAAGAGAATTTCAGGCCAATCTCCCTAATGAACATTGGTGCAAAAAATACTCAACAGAACACGAATACAAAAACACATCAAAGATATCAACCACTATGACCAAATAGGATTCATTTCAGGTGTGCAGAAGTGGTTCAATATATCGAAATCCATCAATGTGATCCACCATATTAACAAAATGAAAAAAAAAAAAAAACACATGATAATTTCCTTAGATGCTGAAAAATTATTTGACAAAATCCAACATCCATTCATGTTTAAAGTATTGCAGAGATCATTTATAAAAGGTGCATACCTAAACATAGTAAAGGCAATATACAGCAAACCTATAGCCGACATCAAACTAAGTAGAGAGAAACTTAAATCAATCCCACTGAAATGAGGGAAAAGGCAAGGATGCTCACTCTCTCCATATCTCTTAAACATAGTTCTTGAAGTCCTTGCTAAAGCATTAAGACAATTGAAAGAGATCAAGTGGATACAAATTGGAAAGGAAGAGTCAAAGTATCACTATTTGCAAATGATATGATTGTATACATAAGTGATCTCAAAAATTCTACCAGAGAACTCCTACTGTTGATAAACAACTTCAGCAAAGTGGCTGGATACAAAATCAACTCAAAAAATCAGTAGCCCTCCTGTATACAAAAGACAAAAGGGCTGAGAAAGAAATTAGTGAAACAACAGCCTTCACAATAGCCACAAAAGACATAAAGTACCTTGTTGTGACCCTAACCAAGCAAGTCAAAGACTTGCTTGAAAACAAAAAAGAAAAAAAAAAAACTTCAAGTCTCTGAAGAAAGAATTAGAAAAAGATATCAGAAGATGGAAAGATCTCCCATGCTCATGGCTCGGCAGGATAAACATAGTAAAAATGGCCATGCTGCCAAAAACAATCTATATATTCAATGAAATTCCCATCAAAATACCAATACAATTCTTTACAGAACTTAAAAGAAAAATTCTCAACTGCATATGGAGAAACAAAAAACCCAGAATTTCCAAAACCATCCTGTACAACAACAGATCATCTGGAGGTATCTCCATCCCTGATCTCAAGCTGTACTACAGAGCAATAGTAATAAAAACTGCATGGTATTGGCATAGAAACAGAAAGGAGGATCAATGGAACAGCATAGAAAACCCAGAAATAAACCTAAATAATTATGAATACTTGATTTTCGACAAAGAAGTCAAAACTGTTCAATTGAAAAAAAAAAGCATTTTCAACAAATGGTGCTGGGCTAACTGGATGTCTACATGCAGAAAAATGAAAATAGATCAATATTTATCACCTTGCATAAAACTAAAGTCCAAGTGGATCAAAGATTTCAACATAAAACCAGATACACTAAATCAGTTAGAAGAATAAGTGGGGAAGAGCCTGGAACTCATTGGCACAGGAGACAAATTCCTGAACAGAACACCAACAGCACAGGCTCTAAGGTCATCAATAAATGGGACCTAATGAAACTGAAAAGCGTCTATAAAGCAAAGAACACTGTCACTGTGGTCAGAACAAAACGACTACCTACAGATTGGGAAAGTATCTTCACCAACCCTATACCTGACAGAGGGCTAATATCCAGTATATATAAAGAACTAAAGAAGTTAAAAAGCAAAAAATTAAGTAATCCAATTATAAAATGTGAAACAGAGATAACCAGAGAATTCTCAATAGAGGAATATCGAATGGCAGAGAAAACACTTGAAATGCTCAATGTCATTAGTCACCAGGGAAATGCAAATCAAAAAAACCCTGAGATTTCACCTTACACCCATCAGAATGGCTAAGATCAAAACCTCAAGTGACAGCACATGCTGGAGAAGTTGTGGAGAAAGGGGAATCCTCCACTGCTGGTGGTTATGTAAACTTGTACACGTACTCTGAAAATCAGTCTGGCACTTTCTCAGACAGTGTGGAATAGTGCTTCCTCGAAATCCAGTCATACCACTCCTAGGCATATATCCAAAAGAGGCTCAAGTACACAATAAGGACATTTGCTCAACCATGATTGTAGCAGCATTATTTGTAATAGACAGAAGCTGGAAACAACCAAGATGCCCCTCAGTTGAGTAATGGTTACAGAAAGTATGGTACATCTACACAATGGAATACTACTCAGCATTACAAAAACAAGAAAATCATGAAATCTGCAGGTAAATGGTGGGAACTGGAAAAGATCATCCTGAATGTGCTATCCCAGAAGCAGAAAAACACACAGGGTATATACTCACTCATATAGACATATAATATAGGATAAACCTACTAAAATCTGTACACCTAAAGAAACTAATAAAGAGGGAGAATTCTGGCTAAAATGCTGAATCCCCATCCATAAAGAAAAAAGGGGACATCAGAAAAAGGAGTAGACAGGGAACAAATTAGGAGCCTGCCACAAAGGGCCTCTGAAAGGCTCTGCCCTGCAGACTATCAAAGCAGATGTTGAGATTATGGCCAAACATTGAGCAGATTGCAGGGAATCTTGTGAAAGAAATGGAAAATAGTAAGATCTGGCGAGGACAGAAGCCCCACAAGGAGATCAACAGTACCAAAATCTCTGAGCACAGTTGTCTTTCCTGAGACTGATACTCCAACCAAGTAGCATGTATGGAGATAACGCAGAATCCCTCACAGATTTAGTCCATGACAGTTCAGTCTCCTAGTGGGTTCCATAATAATGAGAACAGGGACTGTCTCTGCCATGAACTCAGTGGCTGGCTCTTTGATCACATCCCCCTGATGGGGGAGCAGCCTTACCAGGCCACAGAGGAAGATAATGCAGCCACTCCTGATGAGACCTAACACACTATGATCAGAAGGAAGGAAAAGAAGAACTCCCCTACCAGTGGACTTGGGGAGGGGCATGTGTGCAGAAGGAGGAGGAAGGGAAGGATTGAGAGGGGAGGAGGGGGGAACTACAAGGGGAATACAAAGTAAATAAAGTATAATTAATAAAATAGAAAAAATAAAAATATTTTTATTACCATAATAGGTCTCAAAATTTTGTAGTTATTTCCAAAGACAGTATAAAACTGGAAATTAAAGATGAACTCAGTGGGGGGGGGGCTCTTTGACCCCCTAGCCCAAGTGGGGAAGCAGCCTAGCCAGGCCACAGAGGAAGACAACGCATCCAGTCCTGATGAGACCTGATAAGCTAAGGTCAGATGGAAGGGGAGGAGGATCTCCCCTATCAGTGGACTGGAGGGGTTTGAGAGGAGATGAGGGAGAGAGGGTGGGATTAGGGGCAAATGAGTGAGGGGGCTACAGCTGGGATACAAATTGAGTAAACTGTAACTAATATAAAAATAAAAATTTAATTAAAAATATCTCTTTGTAAAGTATTCTTTCTTCAGTGTATCTCATGAAAAAATGAAGTATGCAACTTAATAAACTTCAGTTTTTCTTTTATTAATCATTCTTTTGTAAGAAGGATCTATTCCAACAAAGAACTGAGGGGTTTATTTTTTCTCTGTTTTTAGAGACAAAAGGAAATCATTTTATTCTCTTTCTATGGCATATTAACCACCAGTATTTATGGTGCTATTCCAACATAGTCTAAAATGCAGTCTTCAGAGAGTGTTTATTAAAGAACAAAAACATACTTTTTTGGATGTTATTTTTCTTTGTAAACATTAGATTAGATAAAATGATACTGAGACTCTCAAAGTAGATAAATAATATGATTCAGAGAACAAGCTAACTATAGGTTCTTGGGTGTATGAATTGATAACTGGAAAATTTTATGAATGGCAAAATTTAAGTATAAGCACTTTAAATTCCTTATTACATATGTATTTCATTTCATTTCGTTTATTTTATTTTATTATTATCAGTTTTCGAAACAAGGTTCCTCTGTTTCATCTTGGCTGTCCTGAACTCACTTTGTAGACCAGGCTGGCCTCAAACTCACAGTGATTTCCTGCTTCTGCCTCCTTAAGTTTTGGGATTACATGTGTGTATTACTGTAGATAAATAATACATAGAAAGGATGTTTATAAAGTTTACTACTAGAGCTGTTGATGTAGCTCAGTGGTATAACAGTGACTTAGTATGGTTTCCAACTCAGCTTGACAAGTATAAACACATACTGAAAAGGCAGGTGTATCTCATTATTCACATAATTATATTTTATTACTTTTTTATGACAAAATGACTGTCAGGGAGAAGAAAAGATGAGTGAGTGGCTAAGAGTCCTTAAGACTTTTACATAAAACCTGAGTTTTATTCCATGAACCCTGAACAGGTAGATCACAGCTACCTGTTATTCCAGCTCTAGAGGGTCTGCCATCATCTTTTGGCTTCAATAAATACTGTCACTCTCATATCATGCAATACTCCCTCCGCCCTCTCCCCTCTCTCTCTCTCTCTCTCTCTCTCTCTCTCTCTCTCTCTCTCTCTCTATATATATATATATATATATATATATATATATATATATGCATTTACATGAATTTTATTCTGAGAAATAACTGGAAGTTTCAGTGAACTTTGAAACTACAGTTGGGTGGAATACTATCCTAATTCTCATCTTACATGCTGATTATAATACAAAGCTACTAGTGTACAAATAGAGATTATGAGGCAAATTACAAGATATTTTATATTTTCTTATGTCCATATTAGAGTTAAAAAACTGTTTTTATTCACATGTGAAACATGTCAAAAATATCTCCTCAACGTGAAGTACCTATGTTTTATAATTTTCTTTTCTTTTAAGGACTCCTTACTTGCAAGTTTTATTTAAAAGGACTACTGTACCACTTGTCTTTGGTATATAACTATTGCTACCATTGTTCTTTCAAGTCATCACTAAACAAAATGATAAACATTTAACCACAAGCACATTTATGTCACAATAGTTTAGTTCTAAGAAGTACTTGATGTCATTCATAGTTATATATCTTACCTAAAATTTGTTGCTTGAAGTATTACTCTCATTAGCAGGTTGGCAATGAAGGTATTACTGATGATGTTCTGTGAAAATGAATAAAGGAGAAACAAGTAAAATTACAAAGGAAAACAGCATGAGAACTTTGAACTTTTGATTAAGATAATTTTAGGTCAGCAGTTTCATTAACAATTGTCACTGTTTTCTCCCTCTTCCAATGTCTGTCTCATTTACCTTTCTGAGTGAGGATTGAGCATCTTACCCTGGGTCCTCCTTCTTGCTTAGCTTCTTTGGGTGTACTGATTTTAGTATGTTTATCCTATATTATATGTCTAATAACCAATTACAAGTGAATATATACCACATGTGTATCTTACTACCCCTTGAATACCTCATTCAGGATGATCTTTTCTAGATCCCAACATTTGCCTGAAAATTTCATGATTCCTTGTTTTTAATTGCTGAGTAATTGTGTAAATGTACCACAATTTCTGTATCCATGGGACCTCTGGGTTACGTTCAAATTCTGGCTATTACAGATAAAGCTGCCATGAGCATAACTGAGCAAATTTTCTTGTTGTATGGTTGAACATCTTTTGGATATGTGCCCAGAAATGATATAGCTGGGTCTTGAAGTAGTGCTATTCCTAGTTTTCTGAGGAAGCAACACATTGAAGTGGTTGTATAAGTTTACTGAATTGATATAAAAGCATAAACCTTACTGGAGCTTACCACAGATAGCCTCCAAAAAACTCCAACAAGCAGGGAATGGAAGCAAATGCAGAGACTCACAGCCAAATTTGGACAGAGTGATGAAATTCTTATGGAAGAAGGGGGATATAAAAGGACCTGAAAGTGACAGGAGTCACAGGAGAGCAACAAACCTAAAAAACAAAAACAAAAACAAAAAAGAAAAAAACAATAACAACACCAACAAAAACAATCAGGGCTCAAGAAGGTCCATACATAGAGAGAACCTAGACCTCCTGTTCAGATGTATCACATAGACAGCTCAGTCTCGATGGAGGTTCCTATTAAGGGGAGAAGAGACAATCTCTGAGGTGAACTTGGTTGACTGCTTCTTAATCACTTCTCTCTGGTCAGGTGACCTGGCCAGCACATGGAGGAAGAGGATTAAGCAAGTCTTGATGGAATCTGATAGGCTAGGATCAGACAATAGGGGAGGAGGACTTCTCCTATCAGTGGACTAGGGAAGTGGCATAGGGGAGAAAGTGGCTGGGAGGGTAAGACTGGGAGGTAATGAAGGAGGGGGAAACAACTAAGTTATAAAGTTAATAAATTTTAAATAATAATAATAATAACAACAACAATAAAAAATCTGATAACCAAAAAAAAAGAAAAAAGAAAAACTAAAAACAAGCAAACAAACAAAAAGAACTTGTTTTGTTTCTCTGGTGTTCCCATAAAAGATCCCTATGAAATGGTAGTTAGAAAGAATTTCCACATATAATATAATAGAACCTCAAGTAGTCTCACTTTCTTTCTATGTTGATGGCACAAAATCAAGGTCCTGACCAGTCTATACTATGATGGAATGAGCTGTAGAGGTGAGGGTACCAGCATCAGCAGAAGGCTGCATATGTTGCTCAAGATTGATACATAGATACTTCTATGTTCAAAGCCAAGGAACTCATGCTAAATTTTCCTGTTATTATGTATTCTCATAACCCTTTATGTGATATGCAATGAAAAAGTTTCTGCTTCTTAAATAGTTTTGTGACTTTTTTGGTCAAGAACACCTAGGTAACTATTGTATCATTTATTCAATTGAATCTGAATAATAAAATGGCAAAAACCAATCAGTGTTTGAATAACTTGCTCATAGAGATATTAGGTAAGCCTCAGGGGGAAGACAGAACCTCTTTGAAATCTTGACTGTTATAACCCACCTTATTTCTAAAAGAGAAAACAACAACAACAACAACAACAAAAAACATTTCTAGGGTGTGCTGCTTAGATTTATACTCCCACTTTACCAAATTTTTAATTTTCTTTTTTTCTTTATTAATTGCACTTTATTCACTTTGTATCCACCCTGTCGTTCTTTCCCTCCTCCCTTCCCAATCCCTCCCTTCCTCCACCCTCTGCATGCATGCCCCTCCCCAAGTCCACTGATAGGGGAGGACTTCTTTTCCTTCCTTCTGATGCTAGTCAATTAGGTCTCATCAGGAGTGGCTGCACTGTCTTCTTCTGTGGCCTGGTAATGCTGCTTCCCCCTCAGGGGGATGCAATTAAAGAGCAGGCCAATCAGTTCATGTCAGAGATAGTCCCTGTTCCTATTACAATGGAACCCACTTGGATACTGAACTGCCATGGCCTACACTGTGCGGGGGTCTTAGGTTATCTCCATGCATAGTCCTTGGTTGGAATATCAGTCTCAGGAAAGACCCTTGTACTCAGATTATTTGGTTCCGTGGCTCTCCTTGTGGAGCTCCTGTCCTCTCCAGATCTTACTGCTTCACACTTCTTTCATAAGATTCCCTGCACTCTGCCCAAAGGTTGCCCTTAAGTCTCAGCATCTGCATTGATAGTCTGCAAGGCAGAGCCTTTCAGAGATCCTCTGTGTCAGGCTCCTGACTTGTTCCCTCTTTTCTCCTTCTTCTGATGGCCAGCCTCTTGGCCTTTCTGGATAGGAATTGAGCATTTTAGCAAGAGTCCTCCTTCTTGATTAGTTTCTTTAGGTGTACAGATTTTAGTAGGTTTATCCTACATTATATGTCTATATGAGTGAGTATATACCGTGTGCATCTTTCTGCTTCTGGGATAGCTCACTCAGCAGGATCTTTTCTAGATCCCACCATTTACCTGCAAAATTCATGATTTCCTTGTTTTTTATTGCTGAGTAATATTCCATTTTGTAGATATACCACAATTTGTGCATCCATTCCTCCACTGAGGGGCATCTGGGCTGTTTCCAGCTTCTGGCTATTACAAATAAGGCTGCTACAAACATCAAACATGGTTGAGCAAATGTCCTTATTGTGTACTTGAGAATCTTTTGGATATATGCCTAGGAATAAGGAAGCACTATTCCTACTTGTCTGAAAAAGCACCAGATTGCTTTCCAGAGTGGTTGTACAAGTTTACATTCCCACCAGCAGTGGAAGAGGGTTCCCCTTTCTCCACATCCTCTCCAGCATTTGTTGTCTCTTGAGTTTTTGATCTTAGCAATTTTGATGGGTGTAAGGTGAAATCTTAGGGTTGTTTTGATTTGCATTTCTGTGATGACTAATGACATTGAACATTTCTTTAAGTTTTTCTCTGACATTCGATATTCCTCTGCAGAGAATTCTCTGTTTACCTCTGTTCCCCATTTTTTAATTGGATTACTTGATTTTTTGTTGTTTAACTTCTTTAGTTCTTTATATATACTGGATATTAGCCCTCTGTCAGATATAGGGTTGGTGAAGATCCTTTCCCAATCTGTAGGCTGTCGTTTTGTTCTGAGGACAGTGTCCTTTGCTTTACAGAAGATTTTCAGTTTCATGAGGTCCCATTTATTGATTGTTGCTCTTGGAACACCAACCTGTGCTGTTGGTATTCTGTGCAGGGAGTTGTCTCCTGTGCCAATGAGTTTAAGGGTATTCCCCACTTTTTCTTCCAAGCGGTTTAGTGTGTCCATAATTGTGTGGATTTATTTCAGGGTCTTCTATTCGATTCCATTGATCCACCCATCTGTTTCTATGCCAGTACCATGCAGTTTTAAGTATTGTTGCTCTATAGTACAGCCTGAGATCAGGGAAGGACATACCTCCTGAAGATCTTTTACTGTAGAGAATTGTTTTAGCAATTCTGGGTTTCTTGTTGTTCCATATGAAGGTGAGAATTTTTCTTTCAAGGTCTGTAAAGAATTGTGTTGGTAATTTGATGGGAATTGCATTGACTCTGTAGATTGATTTTGGTAAGATAGCCATTTTTACTGTATTAATCCTGCCAAGCCATGAGCATGGGAGATCTTTCCATTACACACTGACCTATGATTTCCATGATTTTAGAACCGTTGTCTTAACCATTTGGCATCTTCCTCAATTTAGACCTTTTCCCACCCTACCCAAAAATATTCATTATCTTTGGAACTCATTTTTTCACCTTTATAAAATTCTTACTATACTTGGCATCTCATTCTATTCTTGATAATAATTTGCAAATAATTGTTGCTGTGTAATACATCTCTGTAATGATTTCATTTTTATTAATGTATATATAGTTATGCAAATGAGGTTTTCCATTCAAATTGATTCCAGTTGATAATTTATTTTATTTTAAGGTTCTCCAAATTTGTCAGCACATGAGAATAAATATGTTATTTGCTTTAATTTTTCTGTCCAATAAGAAAGAAAGATAATTGAAAGGCATAATTATACTGTTATCGTTGTTAAAATATACAGAATTCAATTGTCTTTTACTGTGTATTCATGAGAAAAAGTTAAACAGTTGACAAAGCTCTTGAGATGAACTTAGGGTCAAAATGAAAGAATCTTAGAAAACTAAACATTTTAAAAATAGAGAAGCCCTTAAGACACATAAATGTTAAGGCAATACAATCTTTGTCAGTATTATTTTGGAAATTAAGAAATTAATTCACCTCTGAAGATGATAAACTAATATTCTACTTGACTTTTCTACTAAACATGGAGAATGGATATTTATTGATGAAAGGCTGAATATAAACTTTTCACTTACAAGATCTTATTGAAATTGGTGAAGAAAATTCCAATTCCCTTGCAAATTTTAGATGATCCATAAAAAAATATTTATCCCATCAATTTTAGTAGTTTTGTAAGTGTACTGTTTTAATGTCTATAGTTAACTATTACATAGAAATTACATGATTAAAAACATGCATAGAGAACTCTGGAAGAAATGTGTATTTTCATTTTTAGCATATATTACAAATTAAGAGAGAGTGTAGCATATTATGAAAAACCCACTTCTTTAAATTTATATATATATATATATAAACTCTAGCCCTGTTCTTATAAGCCCTGTTATGCAGCTTGAGTTATACTTTATACATCAAGTAAATGGGGATGAAAGCCTCTGTCAGGGACCACCTGAGGGAACTTGCCAACTTCAGAGACCACCTGTAGAAACTCACCAACTTGCCCGTTCCCTTACCTGCAGTAATCATACTGCTTGGAGATGTCCGTTCCCTTACCTGCAGTAAACATACTGCTTGGAGATGTTAGAGACCACCTGTAGGAACTCACCAACCTGCCTCAACTTGCCTGTTCCCTTACCTGCAGTAAACATACTGCTTGGCAGTAGCAGAGATGTGCTCACAGAACACTGGCTTATCACAAGATGTTTCAGGCCCCTGGCCGAGAAGAATCTGTAATTTTTCACCCACCCTTCTTCCTTATCCTGAATCCTTTATAAAAGCTGATTCTGCTCAGTAAAGTTAGTCCTTGACAAGCACCTGTTTGCTTGGACTCGTTCTTTTCTCTCGCTCATCTTTTCACAGGTTCGGATTCTCTTCTACCCCCGCTAATAACAAGCTCCACTGGCCGGAGCAAGCCTCGAAGGATTTTGAAGTAGATGATGGATTATGATAATAGAATCATGGTTTTTGAGAAGTACTTTGTCAAATGTAGTATTTCCATATTCATGTAAAGTGTTACCTTAATAAAGAGAACAAGCTATAATTTAGGATAAACTTTTAAAGTAAAAAAGGAGAATTGATGACCTAATTCAATTAGCAGTGTAGTGTAATTCCTATTGATTTATCTCTTCTTTTATAACCTTGTCTTTTTAAAATTGTTTTATTATAATTTGTTATAATTGATTCAATTTGTATCCCGACTGTGGCCCCCTCCTTCCTCTCCTCTTAATCCCACCCTCTCTCCCTCTTTTACCCTATGCCCCTTCCTTAGTCCACTGATAGGGTAAGTCCCCTTCTATATGACACCAGCTTATCAGGTCTCACTAGGACATGTTGTATTGTCTTCTTTTGTGGTCTGGCAAGACTGCACCTCCCAGTGGGAAGTGATCAGAGAGCCTGTCACTGAGTTCATGCCAGAGAAAGCCCCTGCTCCCCTTTTTAGGGACCCCACTTGGATACTGAGTCTATGAGCTACCTCTGAGCCAGGGTTTTATGTCCTCTCCAGGCATTGTCCTTAGTTGGGGTTTCAGTCTCTGCAGGGCCATCAGCACTCAGTATTTTTGGCTCTGTTGGTCTCCCTTTGTAGCTCCTATCCCCCCAGGTCATTCTATCTCCTCCTTATTTCATAAGATTCCCTGCACTTTGCCCAAAGTTTGGCTATGAGTCTCAGCCTCTGTTTCCAAACCTCAGTCAATAGAAGAATATTGAATGGCAGAGAAACATTTAAAAAAAAATGTTCAACGTCCTTTGTCATCAGGGAGATGCAAATTAAAACAAATCTGAGATTTCACCTTATACTCATCAGAATGGCAAAGATCAAATATCAAGTGACAACACATGCTGGAGAGGATGTGGAAAAGTGGGAACAAACCCTCCTCCATGGCTGGTGGGACAGTAAACTTATACAACCATTTTGGAAATCAGTCTGGCACTTTCTCAGAAATTTAGAAATAGTGCTACCTCAGGATCCATCTATACCACTCCTAAGCATATATCGAAAATATGCTCAAGTACACAACAAGGATATTTACTCAACCATGTTCATAGCAGCTTTATTTGTAATAGCCAAAAGCTGGAAACAACCTAGATGTCCCTCAGTAGATGAATGGATACAGAAATTGTATTGATACAATTTAATACTATTTAGCTATTAAAAACAAGTAAATCATGAAAATTTCAGGAAAATGATGAGAACTATAAAAGATCATTTTGAGTGAGGTAACCCAGAAGCAGAAAGAAACACATCATATATACTCACTTATAAGTGGATATTGGCCATATTATATAGAATAAACATACTAAAATCTATACTCCTAAAGAATCTAAACAACAAGGAAGACCCTAGGGAAGATGCTTAATCCTCATTCAGACAGACAAATGCGATAGATATTGGAAGCATTATCTCTTTCAATATTATTTTCTTATCTTGAAAAGTGGAATAAGATTTTTATAACTACTTAATAAGTATTATTGTTCAAGCAACACATAGGAACTGAAAGGCCTAAAAGTAATAACAAATAAAACTTGGCAAGTTTATTTATAATCAATTTATTTTGCAGTTCACTAAATAGGCATGATATTAAGCAAAAGAACCATATATATGTAAATATATAATATGATATATGTGCATATATATATGTATATATATATATTAGCTTTTTTTCTCTACATCTTTCTCTACATATTCCACACTGTAACTTGTAGGGTATTTCCATGAAATTCTGTGATTTTGAGATATATTATGTGAAAATGTGCCTTTCATTTTTTAATACCTGTTTAAAAAGTAACTCATAACTAGTTTCAAAGGTATGCTGTCTTCTAAGGGAAAAAGAAGGCATGTACGTCTATAGAAACTTGAATTGTTTGTACTTTGACTATTATAACTTTAAATTACAAGAATTTCACCCTTATTGTTAAATGAAAGTTGTTTTTTAATGAATTTATTATTTCTACTTTAATGCTTATCTATCAAAGCAGATAAATCAATCCTGCAATGAACTACCATTATAAGAAACAATTATTGCTAATGATCTCATCATAGGAAGGTGTTATTTCAAAAGGTGTTATTTCAAAAGTGAAAATAAAACTTTTATACAGATGTTGATGAAGGAAATAATTTCTTAACAAATAATTTAATAAATAAGTCATTTCTCAGAATATTCAATTCCTATCAATATCAGTAAGAAGCTGTGTGTCCAAATAAGGTTTACTTATTTCCGACACCTTCCTTAAAATTAAAGCTAAAATTTGATCTCAATTGCATTAAGTCTCCTGAAATGGTCTCGAGAAAAGCTTGTTTTTACATGGAATTAAAAATAGATAATGCCATCAGAAACGAGAGGAGAACCTCCCCTATCAGTGGACTTGGGGAGGGGCATGCATGCAGAAAGGTTAGGGAGGGTGGGGTTGGGAGGGGAGGAGGGAGGGGCTTATGGGGGGTACAAAATGAATAAAGTGTAATTAATAAAAAATAAAAAAAATAGAATTCAAAAAAATAGATAATGCCATAATTCAAACTATGCAGTTGAACAAGCACTTATTAGAAGCCCAGCAAATATTGAACATGAATTCAGAATTTTAGCTTGTAAGAACTTTATTTTTCTTAAAATTATGACAAATTTTCCATTCGAATAAAACCATGAATGGCTAAAAGCTTCTATTCCATTCAATTAGAAACAAAATTTGAAAATCAACTGAAAAATTATTTCTGTGTCAGGTTACTTTTAGAAAAAAAAATGTCTGAAATATTTAAACAAGAATGCAATTAGTAATAACAAACTTGAAAGTACAAATTACTTTGTTTTTCAAGAATGACTTTTGTTAATAGAATAAAGTTGCAAAGGTCATTAATCTATTCAGTATATTATGTCCTGCAAAAAGCTTAAAATACTAAAAAATAATGTTTCTGTTAATATCACATATAATGAAATCTATAGTGGTTTAAACGTGAATTTACTAAAGATATTTGCCTTTTGACAGCCAAATTGATATGAAACTCTATAATCACCTAATATGCAATAATTTCTAAAATTACATAAGCTCATGAGCAATCACTGATTTCATATGCTCAATTGTATATGGTCATTTACTTTCATGTCTGTAAATAATGTATTTCTTAAAAGAAATAAATGACAAAAAATTAACTAGAAAATGATGAGCATGTAAGTTTCACATTCACTGTGATTCACACATGAAGTAAATCTATGATACCACAAAATATGCCACTTGTACATTAGTAATATTTTGAGCCAAAGAAACATGAAAAACAATGGATATTGGAGGCGTTCTCTATCCACCCTCTATTTAACAGGAAGCAGGGCATAAGCTTACCTTTCATAATGGAAATCTTCATGTGTGAATAAAATTCCCTCTTACAGATGCTTATTCTTCTTTATAGAAAAAAGAAACACTTTTACCATCACAAATAACATCACAACAATCTATGTACACAATTGTTTTCTACTGTTAGTTTCCTGTACATATTTGCTACTTGTTTTCCCATACTTTTATTACCTGGACTATACCATGCCACTAATCTTGGGAGTACAACTTGGCAACTAAACAATAAAACACAAATTAACAATGAGGATTAGGACAGAAAATAAATGGACAATTATATATAATGATATTATAAGAGAATTTTAATTAGATCATATGCAATTTAAGAAGTATTAGCATTTGACCAGATAACTGGCACTGTAGAAGTAATCAAAACAGATAAATTGTGACCATTTATGTTTGGAATTATTTATTAGCATTCTTTTGAGAATTTCTTACATGAATACTTTATTAAAATAATCAACCTATTCCTTCTTCCTCCAACTCATTCTGTGCCTCCTCTCAGGATCACAAAGTTTTCATCTTTAATTTTTATTGTTTTGCAAAGACAGAGGAGAGGAGGGAGAGAGAGAGTAAGAGAGAGAGAGCCTACTGAGTCAATTTAGTTTTGCTCATATGTATATGTGATGTGTTATAAAGATGATCACTTGTGATTTGAGAACATGTCAGGGGTGTCATCCTAAAAGAAGAATGATTCTCCCACTCACAACAGTTATTAATTGCCTATAGCTGAATATCTATGAGTATGGCCTTGTGAGAATCTTCTTGCCTTCCACATCAGCATGTCCAAATGTGTGCTAATTTAGGCAGTCATATTGTTGAGGTGAAACATCCCTGATATTTTCCAGGACTGAACCTAAAACATATTTCATAGTCTTCTGGCTCTTACAGTCTTTCTGCATGTTCTCTGATTTCTCTGATATATAGGTGCAAAGAGCTGTGTTGTAGATGTACCAACTGGTTCTGGGCATCCCATTTGGATTTATAGTCCCTTTAGCATATTTATCCTATGTTATATGGCTAATATGCAGTTATAAGTGAGTATATACCATGTGTCTTTTTGCTTCTTGGTTACCTCACTCAAGATGGTCTTAAGTTTTTAGTTTGGCAATATTCATTTATTTCTGGTGTCTGTCTGTCTTCCTTATATTTTAAGTTATTTCTAACATCTTTTACATTTATGATTACTGTGAATATTTGGCCAGTAGATTGCAGGATGCCAATTTAAGATATTCTCTGCATTTATGATTAAGTGACAGAAGAAATAAAAGAGAATTCTTTCTCCCATTGTCATTTTGATTTCACAAATTCTTAGCACATTTTCAGTATAGGTGCTTAATAGTCTGCATCACTTTTAACAAGCCAGGTTCAAGAAGAACCTTCTTGTTTCAAACTAAGAGTTTGTCATTATTATGAGATTCATTACTTTGATTAGTTATAGCATTGTGTTAATGAACCCAAGGTCAATGACTTCATTAACATATAGGTCAGTTAATTCCATACAGAAAAATCTTGTTTCCACCCACACTAGGCTCATTGCCATTAACAAAGAATCTAGCGAACTGTATTATTTTTATCATAAAGGATATCTATTACCACTGTTGAATAAAATAAAACAGAGAAACACACACACAATCAGAAACACACACATGAGCAAATTAGACCATATATCTCTGTCGACAATATACTTATTTGCATGTATTAACAACAGACCTTTTTGTTTGACTACTTGGTATAGTTTTGATGGTGCTGTTTGGTAAGTTTAGGAGGTAGGGTCTTGCTGGAGGAAGTATGTCACAGAGGGAAAACAATGGGGATTTTAAACATCACACTATTCTGAGTTCGCTTGAATCAGATGAACTTTTCTTTTATACATTTATTATTATTATTGTTAATTAAAATTTATTCATGTTGTATCCCAGCTGTAGTCCCATCCTAATACCCTCCCAAAGCTACTCTCCCTCCCTCATTCATCTCCTCTCATGCCCTTTCCACAGTCCACTGATAGTGGAGGACCTCCTCCCCTTCCACCTGACCCTAGCTATTCAGGTCTCATAACGACTGTCTTTCATAGTATTCCTCTATGGCCTGGTCAGGTTGCACCCTCCCTCAGAGGGAGGTGATCAAAAATCCAGCAACTGCATTCATGTCAGAGACATAACCTGCTGCCCCTATTAGGGAATCCATTTGGACACTGAGTTGCTACTGGCAATGTCTGTGCAGGGAAGTTATATCCATGAATGGTCCTTGGTTGGAGTACCAGGCAAATAAAAGACACCTAGGCCCAGATATTTTGATTCTGTGTTCTCCTTGTGGGGCTCCAGACCCTTCCAGGGCTTTCTTTCTTCCCCTTCTTTCATAAGATTCCCTGCACTCTGCCCAAAGTTTGGCTATGAGTCTCAGCATCCGCTTTAATACCCTACTTGTTAGAGTCTTCCAGAGACCCTCTGTGGTAGACTCCTGCCTTGTTCCTTATTTCTGCATTCTTCCTATGTCTATCCTATTTGACTTTCTAAATGAGTATTGAGCATCTTCACCAGGGTCCTCCTTCTCGCTTAGCTTCCTTAGGTGTGCAGATTTTACTATGATTATCCTATATTATGTCTAATATCCATTTATAAGTGAGTATATACCATGTGTGTGTGTCTTTCTGCTTCTGGGATAGCTCACTCAGGATGATCTTTTCTAGTTCCCACCATTTGCCTGCAAATTTCAGGATTTACTTGTTTTTAGTTGCTGAGAAGTATTACATTGTGTAATTGTACCAAAATTTCTGTATCCATTCCTCAGTTGAGGGACATCTGTGTTGTTTCCAGATTATGGGTATTACAAATAAAGCTGCTATGAACATGGCTGAGCAAATGTCCATCTTGTATACTTGAGCAAGTTTGGATATATTCCTAGGAGTGGTGTACCTGAATCTTGAGGTAGCACTATTCCTAATTGTCTGACACAGTGCCAAATTGATTTCCAAAGTGGTTGCACAATATTACATTCCCACCAACAATGGAGAAGGGTTCCCCTTACTCCACATCTTCTCCAGCATGTGTTCTCACTTGAGATTTTTATCTTAGCCATTCTGATGGATGTAAGGTCTGGGTCATTTTGTTTTGCATTTCCCTGATGACTACGGATGTGAAGGTTTTCTTTAAGTGTTTCTCTGCAATTCGAGATTCCTCTATTGAGAATTCTCTGTTTAGCTCTGGACCCCATTTTAATTGGATTACTTGATTTATTGCTGTTTAATTTCTTGAATTTTTTTCTTTCTCTACTTTTAAATTATTATTTTTATTTTTATGTCAAGCACAGGTTATTTATTTTGTATCCCAGTAGTAGCCCCCTCCCAATCCCACTCTCCCTTCCTCATCTCCTCCCTGCTGCTTTCCAAGTCCACTGCTAGAGGAGGTCCTCCTCCCTTCCATCTGACTCTAGCTTATCAGGTATCTTCAGGACTGGCTGCCATGTCCTCCTCTGTGGCCTAGCAAGACTGTTTCTCCCTCTGTGTGGTGGAGGAGGTAAAGGAGCCAGAAATAGTCCTTGTTCCCATTACTAGGAACACCCACGTGGATATGGATCTGCAATGTGCTACAACTGAGCAGAGGTTCTAGCTCATATCCATACATGGTCCTTGTTTGGAGAAGGAGTCACATAGAGGGCCCCCGTGCCTAGATATATTTTGTCCTTGTGGAGCTCCTGTCCTCTCTGGGTCATATTAACTTCCCTTTTTATAGTGTGATTCCCTGCACTCTACTGAAGGTTTGGTTATGAGTCTCAGCATCTGCTTTGATACACTGCTAGGTAGAGTCTTTCAGAGGCCCTCTGCAGTAGGCTTCTGTCCTATTACTTGTTTTCTAATACTTCACATGTCCATCCCATTTCTCTTTCTAAGTGAGGATTGATCATCTTATCTGGGTCCTCTTTCTTGTTTATCTTTTTAGGTGTACATATTTTAGCATATTTATCTTATCTTATAGGTCTATATAAGTGAGCATATACTGTGTGTGTCTTTCTGTTCCTGGTATACCTCACTCAAGATGATCTTTTCTAGATCCTACCATTTGCCTGCAAATTTCATGATTTCCTTGTTTTTGATTGCTGAGTAGTATTCCATTTTATGAAAGTACCACAATTTCTGTATCCATTCCTCCAGGTTCTTGATTTAATAATATATTTTGGATATTAGCCCTATGTCAGATATAGGGTGGGTGAAAATCTTTTCCTAATCCTTAGACTGTCATTTTGCTCTGATGACAGTATCCTTTGCTTGACAAAAGCTTTTCAATTTCATTAAGTACCATTTATTGATTGCTGATCATATAGCCTGTGCTGTTCGTGTTCACTTAAGGAAGATGTCTTCAGTACCAATGAGCTCCAGGCTCTTCAGCACTTTTTCTTCTATCAGGTTTACTGTGCCTGGCTTTTTGTTGAGTTCTTTGATAGACTTGGACTTTAGTTTTGTGCAGGGTGATAAGTATAGATCTAATTGTATTTTTCTGCCTGTAAATATCCTGTTAGAGCAGTACCATTTGTTGAACATGCTATCTTTTTTCCCTTGTATGTTTTTCGAATCTTTTTCAAAGATCAAGTGTTCATAAGTGTGTGGGTTTATTTCTTTGTGTTCTGTTTGATTACATTGACACACCAGCCTTTTTTTATGCCATTAATATGCAGTTTTATTTTTATTACAATTCCTCTGTAGTACAGCTTGTGATCAGGGATGGAGATCCCTCCAGAAGATCTCTTATTGTAGAGGACTGTTTTAATGATTCTAGGTTTCCTGTTATTCCATATAAAGTTGAGAATTTTTTTTCAATTTCTGTAAAGAAATGTGTTGGTAATTTGATGGGAATTTCATTGAATTTGTAGATTGCTTTTGCTATGATGGACATTTTTACTATGTTAATCCCCCCAAAACATGAGCATGGGAGATCTTTCCATCTTCTGATATCTTCTTTTTTCTTTCTTCAGAGACTTAAAGCTTTTTTTTTTTTCATAAAATTCTTTGATTTGCTTGGTTAGAGTTATACCAAATTACTTTATGTCTTTTGTGGCTATTGTGAAGGGTGTTGTTTCCATAATTTCTTTCTCAGCCTATTTGTCTTCTGTATACAGGAGGGCTACTGATTTATTTGAATTAATTTCGTATCCAGCCAATTTCCTGAAGGTGTTTATCCGCTTTAGGAGTTCCCTGGTTAAATTTTTAGGGTCACTCATGTATACTATCATATCATCTGCAAGTACTGATACTTTCACTTCTTACTTTCCAAACTGAATCCCCTTGCTCTCCTTTATTTGTTATATTACTCTAGCAAGGAGTTCAAGAAATATGTTGAAGAGATACGGAGAGAGTATGCAACTTTGTCCTCTCCCTGATTTCAGGGAGATTAATTTAAATTTCTGTCCATTTAGTTTAATGTTGGCTACAGGCTTGCTGTATATTGCCTTTAATGTGTTTAGGTAAGTGGGTTGTATCCCTGATCTTTCCAGAACTTTAAACATAAATGGATGTTGGATTTTGTCAAATATCTTTTCAGCATCTAAGGAGATTATCATGTGTTCTTTTTTTTTTCTTTCAATTTGTTTATATGGTAGATTACATTGATGGATTTCTGTATATTGAACCACCCCTGCATACCTGGGATGAAGCCTACTTGGTCATAGTAGATATCTATTTTGTGTCCTTGGATTAGGTTTTTGAATATTTTTTATTAAATTTCTATATTTTTATATTAATTTCAGTGTATTTACTTTGTATCCCAGCCATAGAACCCTCCCTCATTCCCTCCCAATCCCACCTTTCTTCCCTTATCTCCTCCCTGCCCCTCTCTAAGTCCTCTGATAAGAGAGGTCCTCCTCCCCTTCCATATGAACCTAGCTTTTCAGGTCTCACCAAGACAGGCTGCAATGTCCTGCTCCTCCCACAGGGGATGGGGAGGTCAGAGAGCTAGTTACAGAGTTCATGACAGAGACAGTCCCGTTCCCCTTACTAGGGTACCCACTTGGATACTGAGCTACCATGGGCTGCATCTGAGCAAAGGTTCTAGGTTATATCTATACATGGTCCTTGTTTGGAAAAACAGTCTCATATAAGATCCCTTTGCCCAGATATATTTGGTTCTTTTGGAGCTCCTGTCCTCTCCATGTCATATTATCTCCCCCTCTTTCATATGATTCCCTTTCATATTCTTTCCCAATTTTTCTTCTAAATGATTTAGTGTATCTGGTTTTATGTTGAGGTCTTTGATGCAAATGGACTTTGGTTTTGTGCAAGGTGATAAATATGGATCTATTTTCATTTTTTTTACATGGAGACATCCAGTTGGATCAGTACCATTTGTTGGAGATGCTGTCTTTTGTGCATTGATTGGTTTTAGCTTCTTTGTCAAAGATCAAGTATTCGTAATTATTTAGTCCTTGTTTCCTTACTAGGGTACCCACTTGGATATTAAGCTATCATGGGCTACATCTGAGCAGGGGTTCTAGTCATACATGGTCCTTGGTTGGAGAAACAGTCTCAGAAAAGAACCCTGTGCCCAGATATATTTGGTCCTTGTGGAGCTCAAGTCCTCTCCAGATAATGAAAACTCCCCTTTCTTTCATATGATTCTCTGCACTCTGCCAAGGGATTGGTTAAGAGTCTCAGCATCTGCTTTGATACATTGTTAGGTAGAGTCTTTCAGAGGCTCTCTGCAGTAAGGTCCTGTCCTGTTACTTGTTTTCTAATACTTCCAAAGTACATCCCATTTGTCGTTCTAAGTGAGGATTGATCATCTTACCTTGGAACTTCTCTCTTGTTTATCTTCTTTAGGTGTACAGATTTTAGTATGTTCATCCTATCGTATTGGTCTAGTACCCACTTATAAGTTAAGATATACCATGTGTGTCTTTCTGCTCCTGGGATAACTCACTCAGGATGATCTTTTCTAGATCCCATCATTTGCCTGAAAATTTCATGATTTCCTTGCTTTTTAATTGCTGAGTACTCTTCCATTGAATAAATGTACCACAATTTCTGTATCCATTCCTCAACTGAGGGACATCTGGGTTGTTTCCAGGTTCTGGCTATTACAAATAAAGTTGCTACAAACATGGTTGAGCAAATGTCCTTGTTGTATACTTGAGCATAATTTGGATATATGCCTAGGAGTGGTATAGCTGGATCTTGAGGAAGCAATATTCCTGATTGTCTGAGAAAGTGACAGATTGATTTCCAAAGTGGTTGTACAAGTTTGCATACCCACCTGCAATGGAGGAAGGTTCCCCTTGCTCCATGACATCTCCAGCATGTGTTGTCACTTGAGTTTTTCATCTTGGCCATTCTGATGGGTGTAAGGTGAAATCTCAGGGTCATTTGATTTGCATCTCTCTGATGGCTAAGGACATTGAACATCTCTTTAAGTGTTTCTCTGTCATTCTATATTCTTTAACAGAAAATTCTTTGTTTAGATCTGTACCCCATTTTTTAATACGAAAGCTTAATTTATTCTTTTTTAATTTGTTTAGTTTGTATATATTCTGGATATCAGCCATCTTTCAAATATAGGGTTGGTGAAGATCTTTTTCCAGTCTGTAGGCTGTCATTTTGTTCTCACAAGGTGTCCTTTGCTTTACAGAAGCCTTTCAGTTTCATGAGTTCCCATTTATTGATTGTTGACCATAGAGCCTGTGCTGTTGGTGTTCTGTTCAGGAAGTTGTCTCCTGTGCCAATGAGTTCTAGGCTCTTCCCCACTTTTTCTTCTAACTGATTTAGTGTATCTGGTTTTATGTTAAGGTCTTTGATACACTTGGAATTTAGTTTTGTGCAGGATGATAAATATGGATCTACTTTCATTTTTCTGCACCTACACATCCAGTTAGACGAGCACCCTTTGTTGAAGATGCTAACTTTTTTCCATTGAATGGTTTTGTCTTCTTTGTCAAAAATCAAGTATTCATAGCTGTGGGGATTTATTTCTGGGTATTCTATTTGGTTCCATTGATCTTCCTTTCTGTTTCTATGCCAATACCATGCAGTTTTTATTACTATTGTAATACAGCTTGAGATCAGGGATGGAGATACCTCCAGATGATGTGTTGTTGTGCAGGATCATTTTGGAAATTCTGGGTTTTTGTTTCTCCATATGAATTTGAAGATTTTTCTTTTTTTTCCCCCTTCTTTATGGTTTTCTTTTTTTATTTTTTATTTTTTATCAGTTACATTTTATTAATTCTGTATCCTAGCCGTGCTCCGAACCCTCGTTCCCTCCCAGTCCCTCCCTCCCTCATCACTACTGTGCCCCTTTCCAAGTCTTACAAGGTCTGTAAGTAATTATGTTGGTATTTTGATGGGAATTGCACTAATCTGCAGATTGCTTTTGGCAGAATGGCAATTTTCACTATGTTAATCCTACTGATCTATGAGCATGGGAGATCTTTCTTCCCTGATTTCAGTGGGATTGATTTAAGTTTCTCTCCATTGAGTTTGATGTTAGCTATAGGCTTGCTGTATATTGCCTTTACTAGGTATGTGCCTTATATCCCTGATCTCTCTAAGACTTTAAAAATGAATGGATGTTGGACTTTGTCAAATGCTTTTTCTGGATCTATGGAGATTATCATGTGGATGTTTTCCTTCCATTTGTTTATATGGTGGATTACATTGATGGGTTTCCATATACTGAACCACCCTTATATGCCTGGGATGAAGTTTACTTTGTCATGGTGGATATCTTTTATGTGTTCTTGGATTCAGTTTGCAAGTACTTTTTTATTCTAGTTTTTTTTATTTTAAGTTTTTTTATTAATTACACTTTATTTACTTTGTATCCCCTCTGTAGTTCCCTCCTCCTCTCTCAATCCCTCCCTTCCTCTCCCTTCTCCAAGCATGTCCCTTCCCAAGTCCACTAGTAGAGGAGGTCATCTTTTTCTTCCTTCTGATCCTAGTCTGTTAGGTTTCATCAGTAGTGGCTGCATTGTCTTCCTCTGTGCCCTGGTAAGGCTTCCCCCTCCTCAGGGGGAAGTGATCAAAGAGTAGGGCCATCAGTTCATGTCAGAGACAGTCACTTTTCCCTATGGAAGCCACTAGGAGACTGAACTGTCGTGGGCTAACATCTGTGCAGAGGTTCTGGGTTATCTCCATGCATGCTCCTTGGTTAGATTGTCAGTAATAGGGAAGACCCTAGTGCCCAGAGTTTTTGGATCTCTTGATCTCCTTGTAGAGCTTTTGTCACCTCCAGGTCTTACTAACTCTCATTTACTAAATAATGTTCCCTGTAATCCCCTCAAAGTTTGGCCATATGTTTAAGCAGCTGCTTTTATAGTCTGCAGGGCAGAACCTTTCAGAGGGCCTCTGTGGAAGGCTCCTAACTTTTTCCCTGTTTTGTCATTCTTCTGATGCCCATCCCCTTTGCCTTTCTGGAAGGGGATTGAGAATTTTAGCCAGAGTCTTTCGGTGTACAGATTTTTGTAGTTTTATCTTATATGTCTATATGAGTGATTATATACCATGTATGTCTTTCTCCTTCTGGGCTAGTTCACTCAGGATGATCTTTCCAAGTTCTCACAATTTACCTGCAAATTTCATGATTTCTTTGTTTTTTTTATTGCTGAGTAGTATTCCATTGTGTAGATGTACCATACTTTCTGTATCCAGTCCTTAGTTGAGGGGCATCTTGGTTGTTTCTGGCTTCTGGCTATTACAAATAAAGCTGCTGCAAACATGGTTGAGCAAATATCCTTATTGTGTACTTGAGCTTCTTTTGGATATATGCCTAGAAGTGGTATGGCTGCATCTTGAGGAAGAGCTATTCCTAATTGTTTGAGAAAGAGCCGGATTGATTTTCAGAGTGCTTGTACAAGTTTACATTCCCACCAGCAGTGGAGGAGGGTTCCCCTTTCTCCACAACTTCTCCAACATGTGCTGATCTTAACCATTCTGATGGGTGTAAGGTGAAATCTCTGGGACTTTTGATTTGCATTTCCCTGATGACTAATGATGTTGAGCATTTCTTTAAGTGTTTCTCTGCCATTCGATATTCCTCTATTGAGAATTCTCTGTTTAGTTCTGTTTCCCATGTTTTAATTGGATTACTTAATTTGTTACTTTTTATCTTCTTTAGTTCTTTACATATACTGGATATTAGCCCTCTGTCCCATATAGGGTTGGTGAAGATACTTTCCCAAGCAATAGTTAGTCGTTTTGTTCTGAAGACAGTGTCCTTTGCTTTACAGAAACTTTTTAGTTTCCTGAGGTCCCATTTATTGATTGTTGACCATAGAGCTTGTGCTGTTGGTGTTCTTTTAGGAAGTTGTCTCCTGTGCCAATGAGTTCCAGGCTTTTCCCCACATTTTCTTCTAACAAGTTTTGTGTTTCTGGGCTTATATTGAAGTCTTTGATCCACTTGGACTTTAGTTTTTACAGGGTGATAAGTATGGATGCATTTTCATTTTTCTATATGTAGACATCCATTTAGACCAGCACCATTTGCTGAAGATGCTATCTTTTTTCCATTGTATGGTTTTGGCATCTTTATCAAAAATCAGGTGTCTGTAACTGTGTGGGTTTATTTCTGGGTTTTCTATTCAGTTCCATTGATCCACCATTCTTTTTCTATGCCAGTACCATTCACTTTTTACTACTATTTTTCTATAGTACAGCTTGAGATCAGGCATGTAGATACCTCCAGAAGATCTTTTATTATAAAGGATTGTTTAAGTAATCCTGGTTTTCTTGTTATTCCATATGAAGTTGAGAATTTTTTTTCAAGGTCCGTAAAGAATTGTGTTGCTAATTTGATGGGAATTGCATTGAATCTGTAGATTGGTTTTGGTAAGATAGCCATTTTTACTGTATTAATCCTGCCAAGCCATGAGCATGGGAGATCTTTCCATTACACACTGACCTATGATTTCCATGATTGCCTTTGTTAAGATGGCCAGTTTTGTGATGTTAATCCTGTCAAGCCATGAGCATGTGAGATCTTTCCATCTTCTGATATCTTTCTCTAATTTTTTCTACAGAGACTTGAAATTTTTTTCATACAAGTCTTTGACTTCCTTGGTTAGGGTCATACCAAGATACTTAATGGTACACAATACCAACGTACTTTTGTGGCTATTGTGAAGGGTGTTGTTTCCCTTATTTCTTTCTCAACCCTTTTGTCTTTTGTATACAAGAGGGTTACTGATTTTTTTGAGTTAATTTTGTATCCAGCCAATTTGCTGAAGTTGTTTATCAACTGTAGTAGTTCTCTGGTAAAATTTTTAGGGTCACTTAAGTATACTATCATATCATCTGTAAATAGTGATACTTTGACTTCTTCCTTTTCGATTTGCATCCCCTTGATCTCCTTTAATTTCTTATTGCTCTAGCAAGGACTCCAAGAACCATGTTGAAGAGATATGGAGAGAGAATCCTTGCCTTGTCCCTGATTTCAGTGGGATTGATTTAAGTTTCTGTCCACTGAGTTTGATGTCAGCTATCGGCTTGCTGTATATTGCCTTTACTATGTTTAGGTATGTGACTTGTATCCCTGATCTCTCCAATACTTTAAACATGAATGGATGTTGTATTTTGACAAATCCTTTTTAATCATCTAAGGAGATTATCATGTGGGGTTTTTTTTCTTTTATTTTGTTAATATAGTAGATCACATTGATGGATTTCCATATATTGAACCACCCCTGCATACCTTGGATGAAGCTTACCTGGTCATAGTGGACGATATCTTTGATGTGATCTTGGATTCAGTTTGCAATTATTTTCTTGAATATTTTTGCATCAATGTTCATAAGAGAGATAGGTTTGAAGTTCTCTTTTTTTGTTGGGTGGTTGTGTGGTTTAGGTATCAAGGTGACTGTGGCTACATAGAATGAGTTTTTTAATGTTCCTTCTGTTTCTATTTAGTGGAATAGTTTGAAGATATTGGAGTTATCACTTCTTGAAGGTCTGGTAGAATTTTGCTCTGAAACTATCTGTCCCAGGGCCCTTTATGGAAGGGAGAATGTTTTGACTACTTCTATTTCCTTGGGGGATATGAGATTATTCAATCTTTCTACCTGATCTTGATTTAATTTAGGTGGATGGAATCTGTCGAGAAAATTGTCCATTTCCTTACATTTTAAAATTTTGCTGCATATAGACTTTTGTAATAATGACCTAATGATTGTTTGGATTTCCTCAGTGTCTGCAGTTATGTCCCCCTTTTCATTTCTGATTTTGCTGATTTGGATAGTTTCTCTCTGCCTTTTAGTTAGTTTGGCTAAGGGCTTGTGTATCTTTTTTTTTTAATTTTTTATTTAACTTTTATTA
>REGO01001623.1:18190-34193 GCA_010120015.1 Rhombomys opimus | reverse complement strand
AAAAAGACAAAGAAACAAAAGCAAAGAAAAACAAAGAACAGGAATTTAGAAAGGAGATTTGTTAAAAGGTAACTAGAGAAAGTTGGAGGGGGTAGATATATTATTATACATTGTAAGCAAGTACAATTTTTACAAAATAAAAATTTAAGTATTTTTTAATTTGTGCTTTTTTGATATTGAGTTAATAGTCACATGCTTACTATGCACATTGTTCTTCATAGAATCATGTTATGTGTTCCTTTCATCAGAGACCATGTATTTCCAGCTTTGGGATTTTCATGATACAAAGCATATGGTTGTATCTCTTGACTTTCTGATTAGAAATACTTCATTTATGTTAAGTTTAATTTACTCTTGATTATTTATTTCTTCAGTACTTATTATAAAAAGTTAAGCAGCTATTCCCTTGATCTCAATTTAAAAGATATTTTTCAGATAGGAAAATAGACAAAAAAAATAACAGAAAAAAAACAGAAAAAAACTTTAGAAAACAAAAGAAAATCAAGCAAACCAACAAATAACTGCAAAAACTGTGATATTCAGATAATATCTTCTACTTTCTAGAGAGTCCTGGACACAACATTATCACATTCCTCTTTTACTTGTACAGACTTCAACCAAGATCAGCAGTTATATTTAATGATGTGTATTTACTGGTTTATCTTTTTTATTAGGTTATAAACTCTTATAAAAATTGTAACTTTGTCTTTCGCTATACTTGACAGCACTGAAGAGCAATTTTAATGTTATCATCGTCAGGTGGAAGTGGAAATTTTGAGATTTTCTGAATAATAATAATTAATAATAAGTGTGTGTATTTTTGATGGCATCTGTATCATGCATATTATTCCACTCCATAAAGCTATTCCTTGTTGTCATATTGACTAGATCCAGAAACTTAAGTGATAGTTGATCAAGGTCAACAATGTGGACTTTGGAGACAATGCATAATTTATTTTGTGCTGTAAAGTTAGAATTTACTGTAAAGTAAATAATGCAAAGGAGATGTTATGGTTTGGAAATGTCCAAAGTATTCTATCCAAAGCTTTGTTTCTTAGTTTAAATTGTTCTAAGGGAACAATGCCCAAGTTATGCTAGGGAAAATGATTTTCAAGCTTTAACACCTACTCCTTGTACAAAATTTCTTCAGCTGCTTCTAAGGAGATTTTCTGTTTCTATACAAGAACTTCTGAAAGCATTTAAAACAATGTTGTAAGTGTGACTCTCCAGAAAAAAAAATATTACTGCAAGTTGGGCAAACTCCCTAAACAAAGATTTGATTTAATTTGGGATTGTGTTTGAGGCATCAACTGAATCCCCATCCCAGGAACTCGTGTTTCACTGAATGTGTAAATCATAGCTGTAGGACAAGCCAGATATAAGAGCCTGCAAAAAATATGATTTAGGATGTACAAACAATATAGAAGGAAAATACTCAGGAAGCAGTTTCTGGTTCTTCATCATAGATACTGTTTCTTTAATCTTGTTAAAATCACATCATAATACATATGTTACATGACTTAGAGACATTTCCTGTACTTCAAGGACAAATGATTACCATGAAATCTAGATGTACTGTACACACTATAATCCCAGAATGCCAGACACAGGCATATTTCTGTGAGTCTGGGCCAACCTGTACTACACAGATAGCTTCAGGCCAATCAAGTCTACATAATGGGACTCTGTCTCTTAAAAAAAAATCTCAACAGCCTGGCAAAAGTGTGAGCATACCAAACACAGTTCTTCTCCAGAAAAAGCTAAATTTGAAATACCTCTGAATTTGAATCCTTAGATTATATCAAAGTTTAGAAGATGCTTAAAACTCATCACACTATAGTTATATACTGAATATATATGGAGATGCTGAGCCATATGTTTAATTTAGTTATTTGGCTATGGACTCTTTTATGCAGAGCTTCACTTTATCTCTACAAGGAAACAACCTATTCTGATCAACAACCATAAACACTGTCGTTAACCACTGACTTTGGCCATATCTCTTAGCCTCCCTGTGCAAATAAGACCTACTTTAATATTGTTATTGCTCTAAAGAACATTTTATGAATTTTTTTTCAAATATAGGTATATTCTTCTGAAAAATATATGTCTCACAACAAGGTTCACAAATTTCACTTTGACATTTGCTCAGCTGTGTTCATAGCAGGTTTATCTGTACTAGCCAGAATCTGGAAACAACCTAGATATCTCTCAACTGAAGAATGGGTCCAAAAATTGTCGTACATTTACACAATGGAATACTTCTTAGCTATTAAAAACAAAGAAATGATGAAATTTGCAGGCAAATGGATGGAACTAGAAAAATTTATCCTGAGTGATGTATTTCAGAAGCAGAAAGACAAACATGGTATATACTAACTTAGAAGTGGATATTAGCCATATACTATATGATAAACATACTAAAATCTATAGACCTAAAGAAGCTAAACAACAAGGAAGACCCTAGGGAAGATGCTTAAGTCTTATTCAAAAGAGGAAACAAGATAAACACCAGAAGCCATAGAAGAGAGGAAAGAGAAGGAGAGCCTACCACAGTTCTCCTCTAAAAGACTCCGACAAGCAGGGAATCGAAGCAGATGAAGAGACTCACAGACAAACTTTGGACAGAGTCCAGGGAGTATTATGGAAGAAGGTGGAGACAGAATGACCTCAATGGGACAGGAGCCCCACAAGGAGACCAACAAAGAAAAAAAATCCTGGCAAAAGCGGGACTACAGAGAATGATGCATCAATGAAACACAATTCGTAGAGAGGACCAAGTCCTCCTGCTCAGATGTATTCCATGGACAATTTAATCTCCATATGGGTCTAGTAAGGGGAGAACAGACAGTCTCTGACATGAACTCGGTCGCTTGTTCATTCTCACTTCTCTCTGGTTAGGTGACCTAGCCAGCCCATGAGGAAGAGGATCCAGCCAGTCCTGATGGGACCTGATAGGGTAGGGTCAGACATTAGGGGAAGAGAACTTCCCCTAATCAATGGACTAGGAGAAAAGAATAGGGGAGTAAGAGGGAGGGAGGGCGAGGCTGGGAGAAGATGAGGGAGGTGCCTATAACAGGGTACTAAGTGAATAAATTATAAATAATAATAATTATTAAGTGGAGATAAAAGTGAATAAATTGTAATAAATAAATATATAAATAAAATTAAATTTTAAAATAATAATTATAATAACAATAATAATAAATAAAAATAAATGTACAACATATGATTTACTCTCACTAACAACAAAAAAGAAATCAAAGTTTCATTTTTGGAGGTTATTGCAAAAATATTCATAAGGGGTAGGTTAAATTTTAGTCATTAAAATTCAAATTGGCTATTACGGGAAATAAATAAAGGAAATATGATTCATTGGTTATATAGTCCGTATGGAAGTATAGAAATGCTAGAATCATATTCAGTTACATAAATAAGTGTATATGAGTATAAATGACAATTTACGTTAATCAAACGTAAGTTGCATAACTCAAATATTAAACAATTATTTCATTATTTTCTTGTAAATGAAGTTTTGTAGGCAAATACAACACTAGGAATTTATGAAAATGACCCTACCATTTCCAGATTTTCTTCAACATCCATAGTACCTAACGTCTGACTTTTACAATATTTATAGCCACTATTTGGAAACTGTTAATGAGGTATGTGGAAATGGGGCTTGTTAGAGATATCTCATTTAAGATTGGAAACTCCACATTTACTCATATTCTACACATTGTCCAGCTGGTATTCTCACTATTAATTGTCATTTGTTTACAACATGGAGCATCTTTGATGAGGATTGATAGAAATACTAATGCATGGTTAAGAGACAACTATTGAGAAAGTAGTTTCATACTATGTCAATTTACATTAATAATTATAATGATAATGGAGATGATGATAAATTCTCCCCAGGGGTATGTGATTTCCCTAGCCACAAGTTCTTAGCCAGATTTACAGTAAAAGACCTACACTATAGCAACACATTCAAGATTCCAGTATAAATGAGAGAGGGAAGTGCAAAGATGCACCCTAAAAGGAGAAACTTCGACAAGAGGGAATCACAGAAATCCTCAGAGAACAAACTTGGGCAGTTGAAGGCTACTGGAGTAGGTGGAGCTAGTTTGCTTCAAATAAGTTGTTCTTGTTATGTGTCAACAGATGCCCCTATGCTCATGCATATAAGGACAACACTGTCTACGTAGACCAGTTTGCCCACAAAATCACAGAGGTCCCTCCATATGTCCCTGACTGCAAAGTAATGGGATTAGAGGCATGCATCATCAAAAATCTCACACACACACTTTTCTGATAAAGTTAAGGCAAGGTGTCCAAGTGGCAAGATGAAGGAAAGCGACTCAGGCATTGCTTCTTACTTTGGGGCTACTTTTGACCTTTTTATTGTCTTTCAGAATCATCTAATTTCTGTGCTCTTGGATATTTAAGACGGAGCATCAAGTTTGACTGATGGTAACAAATAAAAAAAAGCAAATCTCAGTTCAAGGGCTCTGATGTACTTAGTGCTCTATTAAAAATATAGTCGATAAATTACTGAAGTTTATTTCTAAATTTGTGATTATTAGTTTTCTCTATATAGAAAATTGAACCTATCATAATAATTATAACACACATACATATTTATATGGTTTTCATACATATTTTAATATTACCTACCATCTGGTAGTGAGTTATTAATAAATGTATGCAGCATTACCTACTTTTAGTAAGAATAGTCATAAGAAAATATTTAAAGCAAAAAAAGAGAGAACAGCATTAACAGAATACAAATTTGTACATAGTTAAAAATAAAAATCTTCTATAAAAAAACATTGATGTAAGAGTGTGTCCTCATTAGCCATTCCTCACCTAGAAATAAGTTTGTATTTAGCACAAAAATAAATCAAGCATTTGAGACAGTCAGTACTAGTGTAAGTTACCTGAAGTTCTACTAGAATCTATTTATAAAAACTCCCTGACATAAATCTTGAATAAGAAGACCTTCATAAAGAGATTCAGTGCATTCCACGTCAGTTGGTTAGAGTTACTAAAACATACTACAAGCATTCTATACTGACAAATATTACCATTAAAAAAATGAACTAGTAATTATAAAGATAATGAAAAGTAGATAGCTTCATATCAAAGGTAGAGAAATGTCTATAAATGGAGGAATAACTGCTGTATTTATTGAGCTATAAACTTATAAAATCCTTACTCAGACTGGCAGATTTCCCATTATATCTTTAATAAAGGCTCTGGGAGCACCTATCCTACAGGCTCAATGCAGGTCATTTTAAAACTCATACTTAGATAACAATGGATCTTGTTTTTTAGATTTCAAATATCTAGGAGCAATGATACAAGTTCTGATTCAAAATGGTACAGAAGGAAAATAAAAAATGACTGTGTTTATACAATGGTCCAAGATCACAATTATTAAAAAAAATTTCCTAGTCAGACTCAAACAACAATTTTCTTTAGTTATTAAAACAGAATACAACATCCTTCATAATAGCCACAAATAATATAAAATACCTTGTTGTAATTCTAACCAAAAAGTTAAAGACTTTGAATAAAACTTCAAGTCTCTGAAGAAAGAAATTGAAGATATCAGAAGATGGAAAGATATCCCATGCTCATGGATCAGTAGGATTAACATAGTGAAAATGGCTATCCTACCAAAAGCAATCTACCAATTCAATTCAATTCCCATCAAAACACCAAAACAAAATTTTAAAGACCTTGGAAGAACAATTCTCAGTTTGATACAGAAAAACAAAAAAACAGAGAACATGTAATATATTTCTATACAATAAAAGAGTTTCTGGAGGTATTTCCATTTCTGATCTCAAGCTGTACTATAGAGCAACAGGAAAGAAAATGGCATGGTACTGGCATAGAAACAGACTCCTGGGTCAATGGAATCAAACTGAAGAAATAGAAATAAACCCCCACACCTATAGAAACTTAATTTACGACAAAGAAGTCAAAACCATACAATGGAAAAAAAGACATCTTCAACAAATGGTGCTAGTCTAACTGAATGTCTACATGTAGAAAAATGCAAATAGATCAATATTTATCACGCTGCACAAAGTTAAAGTCCAAGTGGATCAAAAACATCAACATAAAACCAGACACACTAAATATGTTAGAAGAAAAATTGAGAAGAGCCTTGAACTCATTGGCACAGGAGAAAACTTTATGAACAGAACACCAACAGCACAAGATATAAGATGCTCAATCTTCACCCAGAAAAGCAAATTGATGGACATTGGAAGAAGGAGAAAACAGGAAACAGGACAGGAGCTTATCACAGAGGGCCTCTGAAAGACTCTACCCAGCAGGGTATTGAAGCAGTTGCTGAGACACATAGGCAATCTTTAGGCAGAGTGCAGGGAATCTTATGAAAGAAGGGGGAGATAGTAAGACCTGGAGGAAACAGGAGCTCCACAGGACAGTAACAGAACCAAAAAATCTGGGCACAGAGGTTATTTCTGAGACTGATACTCCAAACAAGGACCATGCATGGAAAAAAAAATTAGAATCCTTGCACAGAAGTAGCCCATGACAGTTCAGTGTCCAAGAGGGCTCCCCAGTAATAGGAACAGGGACTGCCTCTTAACATGAACTCATGGGCTGGCTCTTTGATCACCTTCACCTGAGGCAGTAGCAGCCTTACCAGTCCACAGAGGAAGACAATGAAGCCAGTCCTGATGAGACCTGATAGAATAGTGTCAGATGGAAGGGGAGGAGGATATATCCTATCATTGGACTGGGGCAAGGGCATAGGAGAGGAAAACAGAGGGAAGGTAGGATTGGGAGTTGATAGGGAAGAGTTCTACATCTGGGATGCAAAGTGAATGAACTGTAATTCCTAAAAATAAATTAATTGTTTTAAAAAAGATCAACAATCAATAAATGGGAGCAAATGAAACTGAAAAGCTTCTATAAAGTAAAGGACACTGTCATCATAACAAAATGACAGCCTAAAGAATGGGTAAAGATCGTCTCCAAACCTACATCTGACGGAGGGCTAATATCTAGAATATATAAAGAACTAAAGAAGTTGAACACCAACAAACCAAGTAATGCAATTTAAAAATGTGAAATAGAGCTATAAAAAGAGAATTCTCAACAGAGAAATATTTAATGGCAGAGAAACACTTAAAGAAATGCTCAATTCCCTTGTTGTTTGGGAAATGAAAATCAAAATGACCCGGAGATTTCACCTCACACCCTTTGGAATAGCTAAGATCAAAAACTCAAGGGATGATGCATGATGGAGAGGTTGTAGAGAAAGGGAAACCCCCCTCCACTGCTGGTGGGAATGTAATCTTGTACAGCCACTATGGAAATCAATCTGGCGCTTTTTCGGGAAATTAGGAAAGAGTGATACCTCAAGATCCAGCTACATCTCTTCTAGGCTTGAACCCAAAAGATGCCCCACTATTCAAAAAGACATTTGCTCAGCTTTGTTCAGAACAACTTTATTTGTAATAGTCAGAATCTGGAAGTAACCTAGGTGTCCCTCAGCAGAGGAATGGATATGGAAAGTGTGGTACATTTACAAAGTTGAATACTATTCTGCAATTAAAAACAAGTAAATCACAATTTCTGTATCCATTCTTCAGTTGAGGGGCATCTGGGTTATTTCCAGCTTCTGGCTATTACAAATAAAGCTGCTAGAAACATGGTTGAGCAAATGCCCTTATTGTGTACTTGAGCCTCTTTTGGATATATGCCTAGGAGTGGTATAGCTGGATCTTGAGGAAGCATTATTCCTAGTTGTCTGAGTAAGCGCCAGATTGATTTCCATAGTGGTTGTACAAGTTTACATTCCCACCAGCAGTGGAGGAGGGTTCCCCTTTCTCCACAACCTCTCAGCATGTGTTGTCACTTGAGTTTTTCATCTTGGACATTCTGATGGGTGTAAGGTGAAATCTTAGGGTCGTTTTGATTTGCATTTCCCTGATGGCTACTGCCATTGAGCATTTCTTTAAGTGTTCCTCTGACATTTGATATTCCTCTATCTAGAATTCTCTGTTTAGCTCTGTTTCCCATTTTTTAATTGGATTACTTGGTTTGTTGCTTTTCACCATTTTTAGTTCTTTATATATACTGGATATTAGCCCTCTGTCAGATAAAAGGTTGGTGAAGATTCTTTCCCAATCGGTAGGCAGTCATTTTGTTTTGATGATGGCGTCCTTTGCTTTACAGAAACTTACACAATGGAATATTACTCAGCAATGAAATACAAGGAAATCATGAAATTTGCAGGTAAATGGTGGGAATTGGAAAGGATCATCCTGAGTGAGCCATCCCAGAAGCAGAAAGACACATAGGGTATATACTCACTCATATAGACATATAATATAGGATAAACCTAATAAATCTGTACATCTAAAGAAACTAATCAAGAGGGGAGAGTCTGACTACAATGCTCAATCCCCATCCCGAAAGGCAAAGAGGTTCGACATCAGAAGAAAAAAACAGGAAAACAGGCACCTGCCACAGAGGGCCTCTGAAAGGCTCTGCCCTTCTGACTATCAAAGCAGATGCTGAGACTTATAGCCAACTGTTGGGCAGAGTGCATGGAATCTTATGAAAGAAGTGGGAAAAAGTAAGATCTGGAGAGGACAGGAACTCGACAAGAAGAGCAACAGAACCAGAAAATTTGAACACAGGGGTCTTCCCAGAGACTCATACTCCAACCAAGTACCATGCATGTAGATAACCTAAAACCCCTGCACAGATGTAGCCCATGGCAGTTCAGTGTCCAAGTGTGTGCCATAGTAATGGGAAAAGGGACTGCCTCTGAGATAAAATGATTGGTCTGCTCTTTGATTACCTCCCCCTGAGGTGGGAGCAGCCTGACCAGGCCACAGAAGATGACAATGCAGCCACTCCTGATGAGATTTAATAGACTAAGATCAGAAGGAAGGAGAGGGGGACCTCCCCTATCAGTGGACTTGGGGAGGGGTATGCATGAAAAAGGGGAAGAGAAGGTGGGACTAGGAGGGGAGGAGAGAAGGGTTTATGGGGGGATACAAAGTGAATAAAGTGTAATAAAAGTAAACAAACAAACAAACCAAGTAAATCATAAAATTTTCAGGCAAAAGATCATCTTGCATGAGGTAACCCAGAAGCAGAAAAACACATACGGTATACTCACTAATAAGTGGATATTAGCCCTATAATATAGGATACACATACTAAAATCTGTAATCCTAAAGAAGCTAAACAACAAAGAGGATCCTAGGGGGGGATTCTTAATCCTCATTCATCTGAGCAAACAGAATAGACCTCTAAAGTAGGAGAAGACAAGTAACAGTCAAGAGCCTTCCACAGAGGACCTGTGAAAGACTCTACCCACCAGGGTATCGAAGGAGATACTGAGAGTCATAGCAAAACCTTGGGTAGAAAGCCGGACACCTTATGGAAGAAAGGGGAGTTAGAAAGATATTGAGGGGACAGGAAATAAACAAGAAGAACTACTGAGCCAAAAACAACTGGGCCCAGGGGTCTTGTAGAGACTGATACTCCAACCAAGGACCTTGAATGGAGAGGACCTAGACCCTCTGTTCAGAGGACACCCATAGGCTGCTCAGTTTCCAAGTGGGTTCCCTTGTAAGGACTATAGGGGCTGTCTCGGACATGAACTGACTTTCCAGCTCTTTTATCACCCTCTCTAGGGGGTTGCAGCCTTGCCAGGCCACAGAGGAAGATCATGCAGTCAGCCTTGTTGAGACCTGATAGGCTAGGGTCAGACGGAAAGGGGAGGAGGTCTTCCCCTATCAGGGAACTAGGGAAAGAGCATAGAGGGAGAAGAGGGACTGTAGGTGCAAATGGGAGGAGATGAGGGAGGGGGCAACAGCAAGGATACAAAGTGAATAAACTGTATTAAATAGATAAACAGATAGATAGCTAGAGAGAGAGAGAGAGAGAGAGAGAGAGATAAATTTTAAAAATGCAAAAGCAATAACAAGTTTTATTATAGTAGTAGAAGCATCTTAATATGGGTATTAAGAGAAAGGTTGACAAAGCTTTAAGCAGGAGTTCACATCAATGAGTATCCAGCATTCCCTTCTTCAGAACTCTAAATAGATGTAATTATTCAATAATCCATATTCATAGCATAACTAAAAGAAATTTAAAGGCTTAAGATGGGTTATGTCTTATTGTGACATTTAGATCTCAATGAAAATGAACCAAAACTTTATTTTTTATTGTATCTGAGGAACATCAAAATAAAAGTATTTTTAAGGAAATTCCCTGAAACAGTTGAATTTCGTTTAATACTTTGAACAATGAAATATGCATTTGTCTGATCCAATGAGGTTTTGTTTTTGTTTTTGTTTTTGTTTTTTTGTAAATTTTGAGATGATTATTTAATTACCACCTTTTTCCCTTCATTTTTTTCTTCCTCTGACACCTCCTCATCTTCTTCAAGTTCTTGGCCTCTTTTTAAACTCTTTTGAACATACTACTGTACAAGTATATGTGCATGTACACTATACAAAGGTGGAACGCTAAAAGTTTATTTGCTATGCTCAGGAGCTACAGGGGAAATGATGGGAAAAAACTGTACACAAATGTTTAAGGATTCTGAAACATTTATGAATGAGCTAGACTGTGTGTTTCTTAGAATAGCTGTTTAGTTGATTTCTCCATTTCCCTAGTTGTTTACTTTTGGAGCAGTCATTATTTTCAGATAAATATCAAGATAGCATTAGAGAAGATGTCCAGCTTGAATCACAGAAGGATTCTTGTCTTTTTTTTTTTTTCTGATGCTTGAAGTTGAAACACTGATATATATTTTTTTAATTCTAATCTAAGAGATAATGTTCAAGCAGACATTTCTTTCGGAAACATCCTATTCAAACATTGTCTTACTTCATTATTTTCTAGTCAGGAATAAGAGTAAAATCACATCTCTAATTAATTTCAGCATGTTTCTCTCACTAGACCCCTTATCAATACTGTGATTTTGTTAGTCCCCTCTTATCTGTTATTTTTGTTTTAAGTAATCCTCACAGTACTTTAGATGAACTACAAAGTATAACCTACAGAAATTCAGAGTTGTTTTCAATGGGAATAAATCAATTAAAAACTATTTTAAACTCATTCATGGTGATCTTAAAATCTTTAATCAGTTAAATATATCTCTATTAGTTTCTAGGTTGTGTCCCAGTCACCTCTTTTCTGGATCATTCCTCTTTTAATTGTTTCTCATCAGAAAGGACCAAATTTTTAGTTACCTTTTACTTCAATTCTCCATCATGATTTTTTTTTCAGAAAATACAGCATTATCACCTGAAATTTCTACTTGTTTGCCATTTAAAAAGTTTAATTAGATTAGTGTGTGATTCTTTAAATTAATTTCATGAAAGACCAGTATTCATTATTAAAATTAGCTCACTAGGCTGTGAAGACTGATGAGTTCCATACTAGTGAAAAAGCAATCAGGTAAAATGTCAATGAGCTATAGGCAAAATAGACATAAGTTGACCTCAAATTTTAACTATCTTGAAATAAATGCATTATCTTTTTAAAAAGGCATTAAAATTTTCCCCAAACTCTTAACCCTAGATCATTTATCAGTTAAGTTTATTTAATCATATGTCTGTTCTCTGTTCTAATAGTCTGAATTTTAATTGATTACATGATAAACAATTTCAAAATATGTATAGTTAGTTAAACCATTTAAATAAAACAATGGCTTTTAAATAAATAATACTAAGGGACTGGGATTATGGAGGGTGTGTATTTAAATCATTCCTACCTTGTTCCTGTGACCTATATACTTATGTTTTCTTTTCTTTTTTTTTTTTGGATTTTTTCTCTTTTAATAACATACAAACTCTTTATCAAATGGATTCTGTTGACAGACTTTTTTAATTTTTATTATTAGTTACATTTTATTAACTCTGTATCCCAGCTATATCCTGCTCCCTCATTCCCTCCCAAACCTACCCTCCCTCCTTCATCTCCTCCCTGCCTCTTTCCAAGTCCACTGCTTGGGGGGACCTCCTCCTCTTTCGTCTGACACTGTTTTATCAGGTATCTCTGGGACTGGCTGTAAAGGAGGAGCAGTCCTGCTAGACCACAGAGGAGTACTTTATACTTATGTTTTCTGGTTGTATCCAATCTTTTGACATTGCAGTAAGCACGTCATGTACAGAAGAAAAATGCTCAATAAATAATCTTCTCTTGAATAATATGAGAGTGAAGCATTCATTAGAAGCATCTCAAATGAATAAGTTGTAAAATATGAAAAATATAGTTTTTGTATATTAATAATTATTAAAGTGAATTAATATTTGACTGTTAATAGTTATGGATTAGTTTCATGGTGAAAGAAATTTCTAGATGCAAATGAAATAATGTTTATAGTTTTCCACTTAAGAGCAGAGCAGTTCTGCTAGGCCACAGAAGAGGACTTCGAAGCCAGCCCTAAAGATACCTGATAAAACAGGGCCAGACGAAAGGGGAGGAGGTCCTCCCCAGTCTGTGGACTTGGAAAGGGGCAGGGAGAAGCTGAGGGAGGGAGGGTGGGATTGGGAGGGAATGGGGGAGTGGGATGCAGCTGGGATGCAGAGTTGACAAAATGTAAATAATAATAACAAACAATAAAAACAATCAGTGGGAAAAAAAGAGCAATCTGTCTTTTGTCATTTATTTTCTCTTGTTTCAAATATTGTAATTTCACTAGAATTTATTTCTAACTTTTTTATTGAATGATTGAAGAAAGTAAATTCAAAATATATTTGAAAGGATAATTAGTAGGTTCTGGTTAGCTCTCCATTGAGTAAGAATTCATTGGGAACATTCTGAATCAGATAGTATTTCAAAAAATGCAAAAAAAAAACAAGACTTTTCATTATGTAAGAAAACCATATAAGATGTAGGAAAACAAAGAACACATTTTTCATGTTGTTTTGAAAGTTTTAGTTAGAATTTTAAGATATGTTACACATAAAGAAGAAACATATGGAAAACCAACATATGAGGTTCTGCTTTGAATAGCTGCATTAGTAAGTTTTGTCAGGTCTGTGGCCAAATACTTTACAAAAACAACTTAAGGGATAAAACAGTTACTTTGGTTCATGGTTTTGAAGGTGTCAATACATCATAGACAGGAGCAGCAAGTTTTGGTACAGCAAGTTTGTAGGTTACAGCCAGAGTTGCCAGAAAAGAAACAAACAAAAAGCTCCAACATTACAGGCTGAAGGAATATCTATTTTGTTAAGTATAAGCCTTCAGTCACCTACTTCCTTTAAATGCTCATGCCTCCCATTTTTATTGCCTGTCATGAGTGCCAACATAATATAAATCCTTCAAAGGGTTCAATCAGTGATTACGTCTGAGTTCTCAAATTTTAAACACATTCTAAGACTCTCATCAGCTGTTAGATGTGCCTCAAAGCATGAAGCTCTGTAGGAAGGTTTATGTCTAATCAGTAACACATGTGCACCGTCACTGAAAAGGATTCCCTTTTGCAGTGTTAGTAAACACGCCATTATAGACTTCTACTGTCCAAAGTGAACAAAATCTGCTCAGAAAGTTCAAGGGCTATTTTTTTTTTCTGACTGTGATTTCAGTCAGACAAAGTAATAAAGCAAAGAATAGCTTATGAAGAGTGATAGGTCATAATTTATATGACATTTAATTTTGAGACATAGCTCAACAATATAAGAAATGAAACAAATAGAAAGTGGTAAGGTTTTCTCTTTTATTGTGTACCTCTGAATAGTATTGTATTTCACATGTACACAAAATTTCCTCCTACATCACATCCTCTTAGGATTGATGCCAGATGTGAGTTGCTGTGACTAGCACAGCGATATAAACAGGATTGTCACTCTGTGTTCCATATGGCAATGTAATTCATACTGATATATACATAGTACATTGTGGGTGGATCACATGGCAACTGCATTGCTAATTTTGACAAACCCCCATATTGTTTTCCTTAATAACTTATTTATATTTTAACAGAAAGGCTCCCTGTTTTTTTTTTTATAAATATAACTTTAACAACAGTGTCACCTGTGTTTTTAACAAAATCAACTCTAAGAGAAGTGAGCTGATATTTTACTGTAGTTTTGATCTGAATTTTTCAAATGACAGGCGATCCTAAGCATAGATTCATAAACTCTTGGTTATTTTAACATATTTTCTACATTGTCATCCAGTTGTCTTCCTCTCCTCTTATCCCCCATTGGTATATTTGTTTACTAGCCTTTGAGCTTCTAATATACTTATAAGTTTTGGTAATTAACCTCTTACCATACAGTAATTCAATAAAAAGTTTTACCTACTTTGGTTGGTCTCTTCACTTTGTTAATTCTTTCCTCAGCTCTCATAGGCCTTTTGGTTTGTAGTAATACAATTAATCTTTATTTTTTAAATTTTTTATTATTTATTTATTACAATTTATTCTCTTTGTATCCCAGCTGTGGCCCCCTTTCTTGTCTCCCCCCAGTCTCTCCCTCCCTTCATCTTCTTTCCCTATACCTTTCCCTGAGTCCACTGATTGGAGAGGTCCTCCTTCCCTTCTGACTGACTCTAGCCTATCAGTTTTCATCAGGACTGGCTGCATCTTCTTCCTCTGTGGCTGAGCAAGGCTGCACCCCCCATGAGGAGGTGATCAGAGAGCCTGCCACTGAGTTCATGCCAGAGACAGCCCCTGCTCCCCTTACAAAGGTCCCCACTTGAATACTGAGTCTGTGGTCTACATCTGAGCAGGGTTTTAGGTCCTCAACATGCATGGTTCTTGGTTGGGGTATCAGTCTCTGCAGGGTCCCCAGGGCCCAGGTTTTTTATTATTATTAATTTTATTTATTTCTTACAATTTATTAACTTTGTATCCTCCCTGCCTCCCTCTCCCTTGTCTCCTCTCCTCCCAGTCCCACCCACTCTTCTTCTTCTCCCCCTATGCCCTTTCCCTAGTCCCCTGATAGGGAAGGACCTCCTCCTCCTCTTCTATCTGACCCTAGCCTAGCAGGTTTCATCAGGACTGGCTGCATCATCTTCCTCTGTTGCCTGGTAAGGCTGCATCCCCTAGGGAGAGGTGATCAAAGAGCCAGCCACTGAGTTTATGACATTGACAGCCCCTGTACTCCTTAGTAGGGAACCCACTTGGATATTGAGCTGCCTATGGACTTCCTCTGAAAGGTGGGTCTAGGTCCTCTCCATGCACAGTCCTTGGTTGGTGTATTGATCTCAGCAGGACCCTGTGGGTACAGGTTTTTTGCCTCTGTTGTTCTCCTTGTGGAGTTCCTTCCCCTCCAAGAGAGATTAACTTTAGAAGTATATGATCACAGAAATGTTTTTACTGATTCAGGCTATTTGTTGAACTCCAAAAATGTGTCAAGGATAACAAATCGATATGACATGTCCATTAAAGGATCTTTTTTAAGCAGAAACCATGGTTTGTAGGGCACTGGTATACTTTAATTTTTGAACCACAGAAAACATTGCTTGTTTGCAGTCAGGATGAACATCTGTGTAATCCTTAAAAGTTGTTTGTTTGTTTGTTTGTTTGTTTTTGGCTCCCTTAATCTCCTCTTGGGGCTCCTGTCTCCTCCAGGTCTTACTATCTCCCCCTTCTTTCATAAAATTCCATGCACTCTGCCCCAAGTTTGGCTATGGCTCTCAGCCTCTGCTTGGATACTTCAATCAGTAGAGTATTTCAGAAGCTTTCTATGGTAGACTCTTGTCCTGTTCCTTGTCTTCTCCTGCTTCCAATGTCTATTGCATTTTCCTTTCTGAATGAAGACTGAGCATCTTCCCTAAGGTCTTTCTTGTTGTTTAGCTTCTTTAGGAATAGTAGATTTTAGTATGTTTATCTTATATTATATGTCTAATAACTACTTATGAGTGAGTTTATACCATGTGTGTCTTTATGCTTCTGGGTTACCTCACTCAAGATGATCTTTTCTAGTTCCTACCATTTGCCTGCACATTTCAGGATTTCCTTGTTTTTAATCAC
>REGO01001620.1:5300-34365 GCA_010120015.1 Rhombomys opimus | reverse complement strand
TATTAATTTTATTGGTTTGTGGGTGGGTCCATTCCAAAAGTTTGTCTCAACTATCAGGGGAACTCTTACCCTCTTGTCTTTACTAAATGCACCCGATATCCAGTCCCATATATTCCTTAAGGTTGCTGGATTTAGTAAATACAAATACAGAACATAAAGTGAAGTTTAAATTCCAGCTAACAAAACTATTTATTTTTAGCTTCAGTATATACCTTGCAATAGTAGGGACATATTTATGTTAAAAGTTATCTGACAATTATGTGAAGTTTGATTAGCTGGGCACCCTGTACTTCTTTTGAAAGCGGGAGTCATCTCTCTGCTCATACTCTTACCATGATCAAGCAGTTGCAGTATGCTTCAGTTGAAACTGCCTGGCCAGATAGAAAATAGGTGATAATACAGGGACTTCAAATATTGCCAGCCTTTGAAGTTCTTTGAAAACAACTTACTGCATATACATCCTCCCACTGTGTATCTGAAGAAGAATGTGCAAAGTCAAGAGCCAGGATGTGTCTTGAAATAAAGGAGGGTCCCTTTAAGATTGTTTCAGCATGTAATATTTAAGTTTCACACTGGACTATATCCATATCCGCAAATGAAAATATTTACTTTGTCATACAGTGAAAAGGCAAACATGAAGGACTTTTTCCTCCCTATTTATTAAGTAGATATCTTCAGGTATTACGTATTTCTCCATGAGAACTGAAGATCAACAAGCACTAATACGTGTATTTATATAAAAGTAAAAATGACAAGTAATCTGTACGGAAAGGAAACAGATGAATGACTGCCTCGGAGTAGAATGGGAAGTTGGAAAGTTGGGAAAAAAGGAGATTTATAAGTACAAAGGGAAACTATTAGGGATTATGGATGTATTTACTATCTTAAGTGTGGCAATGGTTTTATAGATATTTGCATATTTAAAACCTTATGAAATTATACCACTAAAATGCACAGCTTATTGAATCAATTATATCTCAATAAACTCAAATGAAATTTAAATTGTTACAAGATAAAAATAGTACATAGTGAGCTGTTTTAGAATTTTAAGGTATTTTCCAGTTTGGTCTTGTTAGCTGCACTAAGAAAGGCACAGTGTGCATTAGAGTAACTAGAATTAAGGAGCGTTCCATGAAGAAAAGATGTACATATTATTTATCTCAAACACTAAAACATCAAATGCTGGCAATAGCTCTAGTATATAAAAAAGTACAAACTGCATTTGGGGGAGTAGATAAATAGAAGCCATATAATCCCACAGTATAGGAAGAAGAGAGATAGAGTGATTTGAATAGGAAGTCATATCAGTTATGTTTGGCTGCTGGTAGCAGCATCTCAACCACCGGGCATATATCACACACATGTATAGTTTTCCATGCAACAGCAGTTCAGTGCAAGCAGCAGACAAGACTGGTGGATGGCTCTCCAAAGGCTTGAGGAACTCAGGGCTCCCGTTTTTCTGCTTTACAACATATAACTTCCATTTTTCAAGTACTTTTCTGGTTCAGGTGACGCTGGGGAGTTGTAACTATGACACTTCTGAACCACGGAAAGGGAAGTTGACACCGTCTTTTTGCTAAGGTTGATTCTTATAAGCAGCTTTCCTTGAAGAATCACTCAGCTTATTATTTCATCGGCTTGGCTGCGCCTCCTAGCAAGGAACATTTGAGAATGTCCTCTCTACCTCAGGTGTCATAGTATGCAGGTAAAACTCAAGTTTACGACAGTGAAGCAATGTTAAGTAGCATCTACTTTTCCTTACCTTTGAGGAACTCTGTATTACTTTAGTAATGATTAATTCTGTTATTTTCCAGATCACAGCTGAATAGCCATCATGTAGGAATACGCAAACGCATTTCTAGGCCCAGCTTAATGGGTTCAATCATTGATTTCATCATAAACAGTGGGTCCACACTGGACAGCCTGAAAATAAAGCAGCTGTACCTAGAGGAAGTGAGTAACATTGAATTCCAACACACAGATTCATTCTTCCACCAACCAAGAAACACAGGTCAAAGGTCATAATAATAAAAACATTGCCCAGATTCTTTTATTTTGCTGTATTGCATATTTCTTAAGACAAATGGGTTATTGCCTAAGGCTCAGAAATCTTTTTGCTATACAGGGTTTTGTGTCATAATAGTATTTGCTGTGATAAAATTTGACCTATATTATATTTCTTTACGTCTGCTGCCTAATTTCCCTTAGGGCAATGGTGTTCAAATTTTTTTAGTTGGGAAAGTCTTTTGTTGGAGGAAATCTTATGAAGGCATACACTAAAACAAACGATGTAGCTCCAGATGAAGGACTTTGAGTAAAAGTAGCCCTCAGACCTTGCCAACTCATCGACTTCCTGTCCCTTTCTACCCCTTTACATTATATGTTCTGTGTATGCTTGGGCAGTGGTTGAAAATGTTCTGTCCTTAGAAAGACTTACATTTGCTAAGGTAATAAACAAAGTACAGGTTTGGTAAACACTTTGCCATCTTATGTAAGTCTTCAGCTTTTTAAATCAGCTTAGAATTTCAAAATCTACAATCACTTGGCTCGTGTTTTGATTTGTGAAACAGAAGCTAACCAATGGATAGATCACAGTGCTGTAAAATCTTACTGAACTGTCGAAATCTGGGTCTTCCCTGCACTATTGCACCACAGGCATCCATCCTAAGAAGACAGAAAGTGAAAAAGCTTTCACAGCCCATTGGTGGAATTTTGACTCTTGTTTGATCCCCTTTGCTCTTCTGCCATATCCATTAATAAGCTTCATAGAATTATTTGCAAACAAAATACTTTTTACGTTTAAAAGTAAACGAGAGCAATATCTCTGGAAACAGATGACTAGAAAGCCACTACTTTCACCGTAAACTATGTGACATGTACTTGTTGAGAAGGACAAAGAAGAACATGAACACGCAGAACTGCAGGAGTCCATCAGGCTTTTTGCGAAAGGTAAATGAGGACTCACTATTGAAGAAATTCTGATCGTGATTTAAAATTATATATAATAATGTTCAGTTTCACTGTTTAGCTTTATAGAAGATACTTCGTGTTCAACTAGATTACCAATTTGCTTGTATTGTAAGTACATTTATATTGCTGTCCATAATAGTTGTTCCCAATTAGGGAAGGGTGTGTTTCTGGGCTCAAGGTCTAGTGTCTGCTTTTGGCAGTAGGGAGATGAAGCTGGGCCACATATCCTCCAATGTTCTGGAGAGGCCTGAGAATCAAGCCATGGCCTCTGGTTGTAATACATAGAAGCACAAAGTATCACCATGGTTTATGATAAACTGACTGTAAAAATTGGTGAGAGATTTAAAGTTTATCTTGCTCAAGGTATTTAATCGATCAGATTCATTCTTTGGCAGTTTCACACGTGTGTATAACACATTTATTCTGCTCACCTCAACTCTCTTATCTCTCACTCCTTCCTACAAGTCTCTTTCCAACTTCCATATCTTTTGCTATCCCCTGAGTTAACCGGGGCTGGAGCCTGGTGGGCTCACCAGTGGGTGCACAACTGATGACAGTGACTCCCCTCCCCTAGACACACCTGTCATCTCTAGTTCTGCAGGGGGAATCGGGCTTGCTCACCTTGTCAGAAAGTCATGCACTGAGAGTGCTCACACTTGCCTGTGTAGCATTCACAGTTATGTACGAATGCCTTTCAGGGTTCTTATTTATGAATGATACTAAGGTTACTTTTAATTAACCATTTTTCCTTAATTTCCCTTTATATTATCTATGGTTAATATAAATGTAGTTCTTATTAATTATAGTGAACAATAATAAATAAAATGTATATGTTGTTTCTGGTGGGTTTAAAATACTGGGTGAGGGAGTTTTTAGTCTTGATAAAACTTTAGTCTAGAACATTCCTTTTGTAGTATTCAATTCCATGATCCATTGTACCCTCAGCAGCCTCTTTGGCCTCTAATTACATACCAGTAGTATCCTAAAACTGTAGTAAACAAAAATGACAAAAGGTATTTTCAATTATCCTCAAGAGAAAAAAAAATTAGCTTTTCTGAGCACCTGCATTAATGTAAACTGGGGCAAAAAGTGTAGAATTACTAGATAATTTCCTCTTTCCATTTCTTACTGGTGAACCATTATTGTCACATTCTGGGTGACGCTTGGGAACCCAGTGTCTTTTTGCCATCGCCTCTTGCCTACACTAACTGACCCTTCATTCAAACCCCTGGGCATCTGTTTTGATAGAAAGGACACTGAACTTGGAAGGGCACGGACTAGCTCAATTTTGTGATAGCCCATCTATATTACCATGAACACATAATTTCACACCTTTGAGATGTAATTTCTTGAGAGGTACCTACAGCTCTGAGAAGCTTCATTCAATTTGTTTCTCACTGAATTAACCTCTTTAAAAGTGTGTCCAACTGCTGGCAATTTTGTATGCAGTTTATAGACAACACTACAAACGTGCTGAGAAGACACTGATTAGTTTAAAAGCAATGATGAGTCATTTTAGGGAAGCACTAAAAGAATTTAAATGAAACACAAACCAACTGAATTTTCTTTTGTGGTATTTCCCTCTCTTTGTATTCATGAGAGCGCAATTCAATTATAACTCATCTCCCTTTCTTTTCCTCCCTCCAAACCTTCCACGTATCCTAACTATTCGTTACATTTATGAACTCTTTTAAAATTCATTGTTATTGCACAAATATGTTGGTATATACTTTTATATTTTAAATGTAACCTGTTCAGTCTGTGTAATGTTACTTTTGTGTATGTTCTCAGGGGTGATCATTTGGAGCTGAACAACCAGCTGGTGTACTGTCCCTCTCCTAGCTTTACACAGTTGCTTGTAGCTCTTTGTGTAGGTGGTCAGCATGCAGGATGTCCGTTAAGTGTCTCTTGGAGTTTGCATGTCGATGATTAAAGTCAATGGGAAACTAAAACATGCCCACTTCATTCAGGATCATAAATGGCCCAGATGCTTCAGTAATGAATGCATGCCTGGCAAGCGATCTTGTTCATACGTGAGGACTTTAAAATAACAATGTAATCACAAAAAGATGGAACTTAAAATGTGAGCTTTGTATAGGCCTGAACATAGCAAGGGTTACTTAAACATTGTCATGCTTATTTATTCAATGTATATTTATGTGAAGGCTGAATGTTCCAGGTACTAATATATGAGATTCTGAGAGGAGTCATAGTCTTCCTCCAAATCCAGTTGTTTGGACAGGGACTTACTTCAGTGTACTGCAGTGACTACAGTAGAATGGTTAGGACTATGAAAAGAGCAGACATTCAGATAAATTTTACTTTGGCAGCCTGTCAAGTCAGTGGCTAGTCTCTGTCTTTGAGTATCTCAAAGGAGACAGTGTTTGGGGTGAGACCTAAAAGACAAAAAATGAGGTAGGTAAGATGCATGGAAGACCAGATGAAGTGAGGAGTGTTAGTTGTTCACAAGTAATGGGACAGGGGCTAGGCTAGCAAGGTTGTGTATGGACAATAGAGCAACAGTAAAATTTAAAGTTTAAGGTATGCAAATGTTGGGAGATACAAGTATTAAAAAGGGTTTATTCATGAAAAAAATTACAAAATTGGATCCATGCCAGGGAGGGTGTTATTTTGGAAACAATGGGGGCATGGCTGATGGATTCCAATCACAAATGCTAATTTAAACTATAATATATACAGACAAAACAGTAATTTTTACTTTCTGGAAAGCATTGTAAACCAATGGAAGAACTTGAAACAAACAACAAAATTATCTTAAAAATGTGGACTCACTATGGTGGTGAATGTGGCTTACTATGTTTGAATGCATTCTTTCTTCTCCATGGAGCACTCTGTGGTCAGATCCTTAGAAAAATCAATAAAAGATATTTTGCAAAAGAAGTTACTAGAAGTCATAAAAGACTTGAGTTAGAGTAGATATTTTGCAGCTGTTTGTAGCCAGAGCCAGAAAGTGAAAACTAAGCAGCTGACACATGTCCTCTCATAACTTTTATTGAGCAGACAACATCCCTTCATCCCCACCACCCTGTCTAAATCTACAGACATTTTATTTTAATGCGAAAAGAATAAAAAAAAAGTTTTGAAGTTAATAAAATATACAACTTGACCTGGTTAATTTGAACCAGTTTGCAAACTCCCTTTATATAGAGACAAAAAAAATAAACGTACAGATTAGCAAACTCTTGGCAGAGTCTCTGCATCTTGTGTTAGCAAATTCTTTACTAGTTACATTTCCGGCTGCCCAGACATGAGGATGAATTAAGCCTGAAAGAACCAGCCCTGGTTAATTATATTAAGTATTTTTTCTTTTCCTTTCTTCTTCTTCTTCTTCTTCTTTTTTTTTCAGTAAGAAAAAGTGTGTCACAGTGTACATCTACGCTGAAGGCATCATTGGCTCTGACCTTCCAAGTTTCAGATCTTGGCCCCACGATTTTGGATCCTGAAATAGAGAACGGTTAGCCAAAGACACTCTCTGCCTTTGTGATCATTACTGATTTTGTCGTTAATGGAAGTGATAATGCTGCCAGCTATGGGAAAAAAAAATGAAAGGCAGAGGTGAACTCTGCAATGAAGACTGTCAGAGCCCGAATTGGCTCAAGTTTGCTGATTCCTTATTTAATGTTGCTCTGGATCTTAAGAAACTCTGCCCTGGCGATCAAGGGAGAGAAGATGCATTGTGGGAAGAATTGTTGCCGCAGAGCTGAGGAGCTGTCAGATGTTGCTGCCATCTCCCCTCTAACATTCTGTCAGCCTTGTCCCATAATTCACCTTTCCCAGAAGGCCTTCCTGCTGAAGTTCTTCTCCTCATCATGTTATTGTAATTGGAGGGTACAACAGTGCTTTTAACTTGTCCTAACTCTCTACTTACATCTTTTATTTTTTTTTTCAAAAATGGATGTATATCTTGGCATTGCGTTCAATGCTATCCACTCAAAACACGCTTAGTGCTTTGTTGAGGAGCGTTATGAAGGAATGTGATGTTCCGAAAAAGAGTCTGTGTAAAGCTGCATCTAGCCATCTTGCAATCAAATTTTCTCTGAATAATCCCTTTTATTACTATCATAAAATTTAATACTCTTCTTATTACTTTTGGCAACAAGAGAGACAGCCGATAAAATATACCTTTCCTACTGGACCTCATATACTTAACTATTAGGCAAATTCTGAATAGAAAGCTGGCAATATATGAAAAATATATGCCTGATTCTTCCAGAGAGAGCCAAGTCACTTGAGTATAAAAGTTTGATTCTGTGCTTGAAGTGGTCTAGGAAAACATAAGCCTTTATATCTTAAGTGTGACTGTTCTGATGGTCTCTTCAGTGTTTTGAAATGGAGCCTTGTTTCAACGTCGTCTCCAAGCCTTTTTTTTTCTTTTTGAGAAGTGGTTTGAAGCTTACTCTCAAAGCCCTTAAATATAAAAATAAACAAGCATTCAGTCAATGAGGTCCCTGATGCCTTGCTGTACCACTACACATTTTAGAGTCATAAATCACAGCTCCGACAGGCCTATGATGATGTATTGTGTGAATACATCATCATGACAATACTGATGATGTATTAACGCAATAGACCCTAAAAGCCTATCACTTCAGAATTCAGTGTTTACACATAGTCAAGGAAGGAATTGAAGGTGGCAAAATTGAGGATGAGAGGGACATGCAGGGTGATTCTGGCTACCAGTCACCTTTTTTTTTGACAAGCCATGAACTCCAAGTGTAAAGCTCCCACCTCCCAAGCACTGCTGTCTCCCATCTCTGAGTAGGGCTGTGTGACAGTGCAATTCCTGTAGATGTGGCTTTCCCAGACATGGCATGGCATGAGCAGCTGTTGGCAGCGCCAGGCTGTGTGATGACCTCCAGAGACTCAGCCCTCTCCTCTTGCTGACAGTTCTGAGTTTTTAGTGAATAAAATAGCCCATTATACTCACATCCTTAGATTCAACCAATAGCAGGTCCAAAATATTTTTTTAAAAACTGTTTCTGTACTGAACCTACCCTTTTTATTGTCACTGTGCCCTAAGCAATACAATATAATGACTATTTACATATCATTTACATCCTATTAGATATTATAAGGAATCTAGAGATGATTTAAAGCCCATGGGAAGATGTGATATATGCAAATGCAATCTTATACAAGAGACTTGAACATCCATGAAATTTGCCTCAAGAGGTTAAAACCAATCCTCTGTGGGCACCAAGGACTAAATGCTTATTCTATGTCATGAAACATGACCTTCTTTCTAGTCCTAACCATTAAGTAAAAATGCTGTTTTCCTGGGCTTCTGGTAAGAAGTGTAGTCCTACGAACTCAGGCATAACATCATCTTATTTGCTGTGTGTATATGTGCTGCTGTACTGACTGTCTCAGCATTTATAATATCTGGCTGTCCAACCAAGCCAAACCCTAATCACATGTCAGCCTTCAACAACAACAAAAACCAATTTAGTATGTCTATTTCTCCTATTAGGGGAACATTTATGGAGGGTTGACATAGAGGAAAACTGTCATCATTAAGTTTAGATTATGCTTTGTCCACAAAATAATGAATTATATATCAGCTCTATATCTTCTTAATGGAAACAATAGGAAAACTAAAATGTCCTTTGTAAAAGAGACTTTGAAAAATCCTATCTGTTGAATCTTTAATTTTGTGTCATTTTCAACCAACCTATGGCTTTATGGTTTTTCACTTAAATCATCTCAGTTCAATTTCAAGATGTTTCTCAAACTACAAAATAACAAACAAGAAAAAACTAAAACAAATTAAAAGAGCTTCTAAAACCTCCTTTAGAAATGCAATGAAATTAATGAGATAGAGAATAGTGTAATTGATATATGTTTGATTTGTACATAAGCTAAGACATGTTTTGTGTCATTAAAAAGCAAACTTAGAATTTAAATTAGATTATAAATGGCTAGGTATTACCCACATATTAAATAACTCTGGATTTAAGGATGCATACCTTACTTTTAAAATTCAGCTACAAATGATCTTACTGAAATATATTAATAAATACCTTAAATTAACAGAACAGTGTCTCTTTTCCATAATATTCAGGAGTTCATATTTTCCTAAGTAGGGCAAGAGTCTAGAAGGGTAAGTGAAATTTTAAAGCTTATGGATGCTATGGAATCATGCTATGAAAATAATTTTCATCATGCTATGAAAATCCTTAACACAAGACTGCTATATTTGTGAGTGCCTCATTTTCTCTACATGTCTCTTTCTACGAGCTTAAATGTGATATTTTTTTCCTAGACTTGCTGTACAGACATGGGCAACAGTTGCCTACAACTTCCACACTCCATCTATACTGCCTATGTGAGATCCGATGGTGCATTTCTGTTGATGGTAATGGTATCTGTGAAACAATACACTTCTGATGGCGGACTACCTAACCGTCCTTTCTTCCAAACTTTGTAACTTGTATGGCCCCAAGAATATTCATCTGGTACAAATTAGTAAAAGTCTGCTTTGAAGAGACAAACCAGTTTTTTTATGACCTGATTGTATATTTTAAAATATTCTCAGGTAATTTTTATTCAGCCAGTGCTTCCTAGTAAGTGTGGCAGCCTGGAACAGGGGGAGTGCTATTACCGCCTACTAAATGCTAGAGGTCCATTATGTAAATGACAGCTCTATCACTCAATGGCTGTCTTATGGCCTAATGGAGTGAGTTTGGAAAGCGTTATTGCTCTATGAACTCACCAATTTTGGCTCACTGCCACCTGAGAAGGCCACACTGACCACTCAATGCCTATTGCTATCTAAAGTATTTGAAGGTTGCTATAGAGAAAGATGACAAAATCCCAAGGGCCCTGTGGCAAAACTCCAGACCTTTGAAGAGCCTCAGCTCTCTGACCAGTGGGCTTATGGTAATGTTTGTTGCTCTTGGCCTTGAAGCTCATCTGTCCCATTCCCAAATTGAGCATCTGGAGAAAGTATGATTTCCAAGAACTGCTCCCAGAGGCCATATCTATCTCTTCATTAGCAGAATGAAAATATCCCCAGCTACTCCAACATACATAGCTAATGAAAAGCTGTCTTATTTAGCCCAGCTGGATTATATTGATGATCTATAGGTCAATTTCCCCCTGTTCTCTTACATCTCCCTTCAACTCAAGGGCACAGAACACTTAAACATATGTCTAAAACATCCTCCTTGTTGTTACTCCTCAGGATTCATAAATCCTGTTTGTTCTCATAAATCTACAAGGAATTAATGTGTGAGACCCTAGGGAGGACAATGTAGACAGATGTGAACAGCTCCCTCTTCTGCCCCAGGCCAACACCCACCTCTAAGGGATTCAAGCGCCTTCTCTGTACATTTAGTTTGATTTAGATAACTATGCTATTTCCATTTGTATTTTATATCTCAAAGGTAATAGAGGAGTGAGAAACTATATACTGTCATAGTTGTCCTTCTAGAAGCTTACTCCAATGTCTAGATTTTCTATCAGCTGAGGATGTTAACCCTGCAAACCTCAGTGAGGTAAATAACCAAAGTCACTCCCTCATGAGAAACACATTCCAAGGTGCTGAGAGTCAAGCAGACCTCTCTCTCACCAAATGTCCAAGATTTGGTCATAAACTTAGAATTTCTGTGGGACTCTTTCCTTCAATAACATGGTTGCAGCCTTGTCCTGCTTTGTGCATTATCAAGGCCTCCAAATGTTAGCCCAAGTTCTTTTGAGAAAACTCAACTACATGTTTGCATTTGATCATCAAAACGTACTCATGCTTCTGTCTTAGCTCATAATAACAGGATCCGAGGGCACATTCTTTCCCATGGGCTATTGAAAAGTTCTTTCCCATATTACTGTAATGGGGAGAGAAAAAGTTCAGACTACCTTCTCCAGAGGGTATGTTCTAACGGCTGGAGATTTATAAGGTTTGTCAGACCAAGAAACTTTACAACTTGGCCTCAGAGACCCTTGGAAATAGGAATGAGAAGAGAAATAAGAAGACAATAGAATTTGAGGGCTTGTTTTGAGAAACGCAACAAGAGACAGGCAGGCAGCAACAGCCTAGAGGGACAGAATGGTGTAAGAGGGGCAGGAAGGTATCTTCAATGTTGGGGTATACCAAGATTCTTAACAACCCCATCTGTGATACAAATCTCTGTGCTTCTGCATGCTAAATCTCTGAAGGAAATGTTCGGGACAATACAATGAATGTACAGCCAGAGGAGGTCTGTGTTTCTCACTGCATTTAGGCTCCTGTTGGACAACTCAAACCAGGTAGGAGAGAGTGACCCAACAATTGGACTGTTTGAGGAAAACTACAATTGAATTTAGCCATCTGAGGAAAAACACAGTCCTGAATAGTTTCAGGAAGCTTGGGGAAATTTTTAGAGTCATATGAAGTATGAAATGTGATGTTTGGGGAAATTATACCTGAACTGTCAAGAGCAGGGAGGTCTACATTGACATATGGATTCAATCACACGAAGCACTTGTATAGTGGACTTATCTGTGGTGTTTGTGAAGATTAGTCTTGGGATATATTCAGACATGGGTGGCCAGTGATTCCATAATTTGTTTTTGCTCCGCATGTTCTAGCCCTCCAGTTTTAACTTCTATTGCAAATGTCCCTCTGAATATACACCAGGTTCATAACCTCTGAATATACACTAAGATCATAACATTAACCACTAACTTGCCATGCCAGGACTAAATTTAGGGGACTAGCGACTGCAACCCATGCAAGTGGAGATAAGATTTTTTTCCACCTCTGCATGCCTCCCATTTTGAACCATTTCCCCCATCCCCACTTCCCTGTGGCAAGTTTCATTGTTTGCCTCTAGCTCCTCTCCATGCAGTCATGGCCAGCCCCTCCCCTCCAAACAGAGACTTCACTTCCTCTTCAATCCTCAGTGAACTCCAGTGACCTCAGAGGCGGATACAGTTGCTTGGGAGGCCAGTTCATCAGGCGCTGCAGACAGCAAGGGCTGAGGTGAGCCATCAGCTCTTCAGAACTATGGTCTAGAACTGCCCTGAACCAGATTTGTAATGATGACCCTGAGGTGAAAGGCTCTGTATTCCATTACCCGTCTCCTGAGTAATCTCCCTAATCCAGCACACCCCTTTGTTTAATTGAAACATTATTTTCTCTCTGTTCGCCAGGGCACTCAGGCCAGTGCAACATTGTTAATCTTTCATCTGATTTCCATCTCTGCAGAATTACCTTTCTAGCAATTAGATCCACAGGTACAAATTTACTTTGTTCCTTCCTGGGGTTCAACATTAAAGTAGAAATCTAAAAGCTCAACACGTTTTCCTCCAGGCTGACCCAGGACACATGTTAATTAACTGGGTGCTTTGGAAGCTTGAGCTGAGAAAATCAAGGAGACTATTTCTCTCGGCTTATGTCTGCATCCAGCAGCAGCCCAAAGAGAGTGGCACCTGGATAGAGACAATCACATTTACTCGCAAGAGCAATGAGATCATACTTAGTGAAGAAGAAGCAGGGCCGGGATTGTTCTGAAAGCTGGCTAGTGTTTTCAAAGTCTTCTGCTCCCTTGGTTGAATTTGAATGCAGCTCATCTGCAAACACAGTCAGAGACATTCAGATTTCAACCACGAGCCTGGCAATTAGGGCTTTGGGGCAGGAGAGTCTTTGGGAAGTTTTTGGCAAGCTGGGAGGTGCTGGTTACACTGATTAGGTCCAATAGGTAGGTACGAAGGATTCAAGAGCTGGTTGAGATGTCCCCTTTTTTTGTTGTTGTTGCCAAATGACACCAATGGGAAATTTATGCTGACTGCCTCTTTTCCTGAAGTTGGACCGCCCTCCCTGTAAATCAGGCAACTGCATTCATCACAGCTGAGAAATGAGAATTATGTTTTGCCACCATCGCCGTGCTGTTTATTGTTGAAGCCACCAGCTGTTTCTTAGACTTTGTCCTCTCTAATACTGAAAGCCCTTAGGTATATCTCTGTTCTAATAGCCTTCTTCTCCTGCTTTGGAGCTGCTTCTCCTCTCTTGTCAGGCCTGGCTCAATGTGTCTTACTCCTGAAGGCACACAAATTACTTGGCTGTTACCTCTGGTACCTTTTCCTCCTCCTCCTCTTCTACCCTTTCCTTTTTTCTCCTTCTCCTCTCCCGACTTTTTCCTCTCTTCCTTTTTCTTCTTCTGAAACAGTGACTTACTACATAGCTCAGACTAGCCTTGAACTCACATACATCCATCTGACTATGCCGCCCAGTATTGAAATTAAGAGCATGTACCCCTACACCCACCCTGCTTGTCATTTTCTGTAGAATTCTGTCGGAATGGAAATTTTGGTCTAGAGTAAGATTAGGGAGGATGGGTTTTTGGTAATGCTGAGTCTTTCTGTCCATGAACAGGAGTATCTCTCTGCCCACATCTTCTTCAATTTCTTGCAATAATATCTCAGAAAATTTAGTGAGCAAGTTTTGAGGTTCTGATTGATTCTTTTTGTTTGTTTGTTTTTAGAAAGAGAGAATTAATATATATGTCATTGTTTTAAAAAATTAGGTTTCTAAATCTTCCTAATCCATAGAAAAACAATTGATTCTTGGTTTACACCTCTGTCAAATTCACCTATTATTTCTGTTGGCTTTTAGGGTGTTTTATAGGACTGTGGTGTGCAGGCTGTAGCCCTGCTAATGAAGATGTTTTAAGTACTTTCTTTCCTGTCCCACCCCCTTTTTGACCACTGAACCAGCAAGAACTTGCAACATTGAGGCAAGAGTAGACATCCTGTCTTGCTCTTGGTTTTAGAAGGAGTTCGCCAATCTGTTATTTGTTTTACCAAGTTTTGTTTATAGGTTTGTTTTATGAAATGAAAAAAAATTATTCCTAAATTATTGAGTTTACCTTATATACAGCTATCATTATTCATATTCTTGGCTTTAGGCAAATACTTTTTTAATCTTTCATTTTATGTTTTTGCTTTTGAATTTCCAAAGCATAGGTCTGCTATGTACAAAGAGGTTCACATGCAGATAAACAGGTTTTGCAAAAATGCTGCTGACCATTCCTAAAAGATGGGAAAGGGAAAGAAGGAAAGGGCAGGAGCAAGGGCTCAAGAGAATTTCTGGACAAGGCAGCTTCCAGCTTCTCACCGAAGTGTAAGAGCACCCTGGAATCCTGCTCTCTTTCCTCTTTGTCTATTATTCCATGCCCTTTGCTTCTTTGTCAGCTAATCTTATTTTTATAAATACTTATTCATGGGATCAAATATTTATTCACTTTATTATGTTATTCGTTAAGTGAATATTTTGCTATTATTTTCAACTCAATGCTATCTAGGTTTTTCATTTCTTAGTTTAAAATTTACAATTAGCTGGGTGTGGTGGGGCATGCTTGTAATCCCACCACTTGGGGAGGCTGAGGAGGTGAGTCTCTGTGAGTTCGATACCAGCCTGGTCTACAGAGTGAGTCTAGAACAGCAAAGGTTACATAAAGAAACCCTGACTCTAAAACAACAGTCAAAAATAATTGTAATCAGTTTTACTGTAAAAAGATATTTAACTTCATTGTTCCACCTTGACTTGAATGATTTTGGTTTTCCTGTTTCCTGCTGGCTCATTTTAAAATAGAGCAACTTCCCAGAGTAGAGGGCACCCCCTGTGAGAAGCAGCCTTCGGCTAAGGGAGCACGTCAGGCAGGCACTGGTCTCATCCCTCTCCCTGGTCCTTCACTGGGCCCTCACCACTACCCATACTGTTCCTCAGTGCTGCAGCACCTAGAAATGCTAGTGGAAACGAAGCCAGTGTACATAGAAAATTGCTCCAGAAATCCCATCCATACACACAGCCCTATAGAGGTGTTCCCTGAACTTGTTCCAGAGAGCTACCAAGTTCCTGGCAAGGACAGTGTTGCTAGCTTTCAAATATTTTAAACTAAACAAAACATGACCCACAAGGACCATTTTTCCCTTAGCCCTGCATTCACAGGTAGACTGAGCCATCCAAAACTTTGTATTTTCTTATCAGTAATCATTAAAATTATAAAATATCAAATTATGTAAAATTATAAAATATCAAATTGTAAAATATTAACTATTTAATATATAAATTCCTAATACAACCATTAACCATTAAATAGATACATGGTTGTATAATGCACAAAAGTACTCAGAGACTCCCTCCAGAAAGGGCTCTTGTTTGTGGACTTGTGTATAGTATTCTTGTTTGTGTACTTTCTTTTATTTACAATTTCTAAAATTTCAATGTTAGTTTTATTTTAGTTTTTTAAAAAGTGAATAAAACATAAAATAAGATAGAAATATAGAGCCAAAGTATATATTTAACTGGAACATGTTATTTAAGTTTAATGAACACATGTTCAATTTCTCTGGACCTACTGAAATTATTTTCAAGCTGCTTCATGCAGTAGGGATTTTAGGAAAATGCTCTGATTGTATAGGTTAAAAACGGTAAGTTAGCTAGAGCTAAAAATGATTTTATCCCCTGGAACATCTCCAACAGCAAGGACAATCTCAAAAACCAGAAACAAAGCAAACACAACTTCACTTAAATGTGTATGTTAGGCCTCATCCTTTCTTTTTTTTAGAAGTATAATATTATTACATTTATTGATTTATTCATTTTACATCGTGATCATAGCCCCATCCCTCCTTTCCTTTCAGTTCTAACATCCCACCTTATTCCTCCATCCCCCCACACACACACACAAGCCAACCCAGCACAACAAGTCACATCAGGACTAAGTGCAAACTCTTCCACTGAAGCCAGACAAGGCAGCCAAGCTAGGGAAAGTGATCAAAAGCAGGCAACCAAATCCAGGTCAGATGTAACCCCTGCTCCACTTGCTAGGAGACCCACACAAAGATGGAGCTGTTTGTCAGTTTCATATATGTTGTGGGTCTAGTTTGAGTCCCTGCATGCTCTTTGGTTGGTCCTTCAGTCTCTGTAAGTTCCTGTGGGCCCAGGTTAGTTGTGTTGATCTTCTTGAGGAGTTCTTTTCCCCTCCCACACCTTCTATCCTTCCCACCAACTCTCCACAAGACTCCGCAAGCTCTGCCTATTGTTGGCTGTGAATCTCAGCATCTGTTTTGATCCGCTGCTGGGTGGAACCTCTCAGAAGACAGTCATGTTATGCTCCTTTCTGAAAACATATCAGAGCATCATTAATAGTATCAGGGATTAGCTTTCTCCTATGGGGTATGTCTCAGGTTGGATTAGTCATTGGTTGGCTATTCTCTCATTCTTCAATCCATCTTTATCCCTGCACACCCTGTAGTTCCATCTCTCTCATCTCCCACTGCTCTCCCTACAACTGATCCCCTCCACACTTCCCCTCCCCATACCCTCTCCCACCCAGTTCCCTCTCCTCAGCCCCTTTGATGTCCATTCTTTTTTTCTTCTAAGTGGGGTTCAAGTATCCTCCCTGGGGCACTCCTTGTTACTTACTTTTTTGGGTCTATGGATTTTAGTATGTTTATCCTATATTATCCATTTATATTATCTTATAATATCCACTTATAAATGAGTAGATACCATGTGTGTCTTTCTGGGTCTGGGTTGCCTCACTCAGGATAATCTTTTCTAGTTCCATCCATTTGTCTGCAAACTGTATGATTTTCTTGTATTCCATTGGGTAAATGTATCACCATTTCTTAATATATTCTTTGGTTGAGAGGCATTTAGGTTGTTTCCAGTTTCTGGCTATTATAAATAAAGCTACTATGAACATAACTGAGCAAGTCTCCTTGTGGTGCATCTTTTGGGTATAGCTATATACCCAGGAGTGGTATAGCTGGATCTTGAGGTAGCACTATTCCAATTTTCTGAGGAACACCCAGATTGGTTTTCAAAGTGAATGTATAGGTTTGACTCCCACCAGCAATGGAAGAGGGTTCCCCTTATCCACATCGTCCCCAGCATGTGCTGTCACTTGGGTTTTTGGTCATAGTTATTGTTTTGGGTGTAAGATGGTATCTCAGTGTCATTTTCATTTGCATTTCCCTGATGATTAAGGATGCTGAATATGTCTTTAAGTGCTTCTCAGTCTTAGAGTTTCCTCCATTAAAAATTCTCTGTTTAGCTCTGTACCTCAGGATGAAGCCTACTTGATCATGGTGGATGATGTTTTTGGTTCATTCTTGGATTTGATTTGTGAGTATTTTATTAATATTTTATCATCAATGTTCATGACAGAAATTGGTCTTAAATTCATTCTCTTTCTTTGTTGAGTCTTCATGTGGTTTAGATATCAGGGTGACTGTGGCCTCATAGAATAAGTTTGACAATGTTCCTTCTTACTGGGCTCATCTTGAGCAAAAGTTGAAACTTTCTGCAGAGTATTTCTCCTTTGAATTCTCCTCTCCACTCTTGCTCAGTTCTCTAAATTAAAAAACACATGCGAACAGACCTAATTCTCCACAAAATAATTTGATACTTTCTACTTTCTCCATTGAGTTGCTAACTCCCAATCTGATGACACTCAGAGCAGTGAAGCTCCATGTGTACCCTGAGTGAGACTCACTGTGCTACCAGCTCTGCTGCTTCTGTGAAGTCTATTTAATTAGGCTTCTCATTAAGAAGTGCTTCTACAATCTAGATTTTTTTGATGATCCTATCCTTTTCCAGATGGTTATAACTCTGTGCTCATGGCTGTGGATGATGATCTATAGATGGTTGATTCTCTTCATAAATGCACAATGTTGTAGAGATGAAGATTTTTGTTTAGATAGGGATAGAGTCAAACAGGAAGTGTTTGTATCCTAGGGAAATCTTTCTCTCAAAGGGAAAAATGGAGAAAGGGCAGGAAAAGGAGAGGATGAAATAGAAGAGAGGAGTAGGGGGAGTACAAGCAAATAGATTCAGGTAACTTGGAGCCTCTGAGTTCTTACATTTTCTTTACCCATTCAGTCTGAACACCATGTATGATGTACACATCTAGAAAAAAAATAACATTTACTCGGATTTTTATGTATTCTTTTCTTTAGGGTTCTACTAATAATTATGATTTGTGAAGAAATGATGCTACTTGTTTGTTTGTTTGTTTGTTTGTTTGTTTGTTTTTAATTTTTCTCTCTAAAAGTACACATGTAGCCTGGTTGTGGTTTGTAATGTTCAGGTCACTGTCAGATGATATAGTCTAGAATCACCTGGAAAGAGAGTCTCAGTGATGGATGGTCTAAATCAGTATGTCTGTGGAGGGCTATGCTAATCACGCTGATGGAGGTAAGCAGACCAGCATGCTTCGGTGGTCCCAGCTCCTAGGTAAGGAATCCTGAACTGTACAAGGGTGGAGGAAGTTGGTCAGTTGTTTCACTGTGTTTAACATATTCCTATTTACTTATTTTCATTCAACTTATATTGGTCAATGATCAGGACAGTGTGATGTTAATGGAGATGTAGTAGTCTTCCTAGACTTTATTCTGTATAGAATAAACAATACAGAGAAAATTCCCTCTCATCAAGTTATCATCTATCATTCATCATATTTTGAATATATTTATAAAATCAATACAACAGACTACAAAACAATAATATAAATGTTACATAGTCATAAAGAGATATTTATCTGAATGCTTATGCAAATAAGTGCTACTATGAAAACTAAAGTGGGAAAGGTCATGTTTGAAAGGGAAGTCAAGAGAGATCTTATTGAGAAAATATCATATGAACAGTGCTTTGCAGAAAGTGGCACACTGAATTTGTTGCAACCAGAGCATTCAGGCAGACAGGTAACAAGGTCAAAGTGCCTCCATTAGAAGCATGGTTTGGTGTGTTCACAATCAGTTTTTATCTTTTATTCATAAATTAAATTATTTAATTTACATCCTGATTGTGGTTATCCTCCTCTCCTCTATTCCCAGTCCATCCCCCCTTCCCCTCCCACCCTTCTCTTTCTCCTTAGAAAAGCAGAGGCCCCATAGATATCAACCTTCCTTGGCCTATCAAGTTTTAGTAGGACTGGATACATCTTTATTTACTGAGACTAGACAAGGTATAAAGGTAGGGGAAATGGATCCAAAGGCAGGAAACAGAATCACAGACAGCCATTGCTCCTTCTGTTAGGGGACCCACTTGAAGACCAAGTGCACATCTGTCACATATATGTAGGGGGCATAGATCAGGCCCATGCACATGCTCTGGTTAGTGGTTTAGTCTCAGTGAGCCCACAATGGTTAGTGGATTTTGCAGTTTTTCTTGTCGTGTACTTGGCCTCTGTGGCTCTTTCAATCCATCTTCCAACTCTTCCACAAGATTCCCTGAGAGCTTTGCCTATTGTTGGCTATGGGTCTCTATATATGTTTTCACCAGCTGCTGGGTGAAGCCTCTCAGAGGACAGTTATGCTAGGTTCCTATCTGCAAACGTAGCAAAATATCATTTATAGTATCAGTGGTGGGCTCTCTTTCATGTCATGGGTCTCAAGTTTGGTCAGTCACTGTTTTGACATCCCCTTAATTTCTACTCCCTCAGTATCAATTGTGGGTTGAAGATTTTGTGGCTGATTTGGTGTTCCTATCCAAGACTTCCCAATTGGAAGTCTTGTCAGGTTACAGGAAGTTGCTGTTTCAGGTTCCATATACTCCATTTCTAGGAAAAAGGGGACCTAACAACAGACACCAAAGAAGTTCAGAGAATCATTAAGTCTTACTTCAAAAACCTGTATGCCACAAAATTGAAAAATCTAAAGGAAATTGAGGATTTTCTTGATAGATTCTACTTACCAAAGATAAATCAAGATAGGGTAAACAATTTAAAGAGACCTATAACCCCGTAAAAAATAGAAGTCTTTAAAAGTCTCTCAACCAAAAGAAGCCTAGGGCCACATGGTTTCAGTGAAGAATTCTACTTGACTTTCCAAGCAGTGCTAAAACTAATACACCTCAAACTTTTCCACAAATAGAAACAGAAGAAACATTGCTAAACTCATTCTATGTAGCCACAATCACCCTGATACCTAAACCACACAAAACCCAATAAAGAAAGAATTTCAGACCAATTTCTATTATAGACATTGATACAATAAAATGCACACCAAATTCAAAACCACATTAAAAGCATCATTCACCTTGATTAAGTAAACCTCATCCCAGGAACCTAGGAATGGTTCAATATATGAAAATCTATCAATGTAACACACCATATAAACAAACTGAAAGTAAAAACAAACAAACAAACAAACAAAAAACACAAAACATTGTCATTTCATTAGATGCTGAATAAAACTAAAGCCAACATCAAACTAAGCAGAGAGAAACTTTAAACAATTCCACTAAAATCAGGGACAAGATAAGGCTTGCCCACTCTCTCAGTATCTATTTAGTATAGTACTTGAAGTTTTAGCTAGTGTAATAAGACAACTAGAGGAGATCAAGGGGATACACATTGGAAAGGAAGAAGTCAAAGCATTGCTATTCACAATCAAGTTTTAAAGTTTCTGCCTTTGATTGGGTCTTTTAATTGGTGATAGCTAACCATAACCACGGGCCAGGAGGTAGAGATATGTAGTATATTTCTTTTTTTGCTCATGGATCCATGGAAGTTCTGCAGCGTTTTCAAAACTTCTGTTGGGAGCATATTCTTACATTGCCACTGTAGCAGCAGCATGGGTGATAGGTTTTGGAAAAACTTGCTTGTGTGGTGTGGCACTTGACCAATAGTGGAGGAGATGCAGGTTCTAAATGATAATATTGCAGCATCCTTTGCCACTTATTTCACATATGTAAGTAAGCATTCTCATAAACATAAGCTTAGAAATCTTCAAATATGTCTAAAATAAACGTTGAAGTCCTAGATTGTCTCTTTCTGAGGTAAATCATGGATTCTGATGCCTCACAATCTGGAGAAGCCGAGATTCTAGCACATTACTGTATTTCGAAGGTAGATTTAGTAAGGGACAAAGAGAAAAACAGGAGTGGAGGAGGACTTCAATTTGTTTGGTTTCAGTAAATAGAGGAAGTTCCCAGCAATGGAGAAAAGTGGGCAGAAGGGCAGGGCAGGAACCCCACCCCCGGGGTCATGTTAGGGTTAGAATGCCTTTTAGGCATCTGTTTTGGTTTTCCAGAGATGTTATCAAATACCCAGAGTGAGAGGCTTAAAACAGAAATTTATTATCTCACAGTTGTAGATGCTAGAAGTTGAAATAAATGTCTGTATGATGAATAACTCTCTCTCTCTCTCTCTCTCTCTCTCTCTCTCTCTCTCTCTCTCTCTCTCCCTCCCTACCCCTCTCTCTTCTTTCCTTCCTTTCTCACCCTCTCTCTGCTAGCTAACCCTAGGGAACAACAAAATTATCAGTGAAAGCAAATGTCTCTCAATAATAATCTGAGATTAAAAAAAAAAAAAACTTTAACTACTTAAAGATACAGATTAACTGCCAACTGCGTGGATAAAGAAGAAGATCCGAATACCTATTCTCATCAAGAAACTCACTTGACTAAGAAAGACAACCAAACACTGAGACTCAAATGTTGGAAATTAAACTACAAGAAAAACAGGAGCCCCAAACAAATGAGTGCAGTAGTTCTATGCTATAAATAGAGGGGACTTCAAACCAAAACTAGTGGGAGAAAGTTGAGAGACCCGGCACATGTTAATAAATAGAACAGTTTATCAAGAGGACATTTATTATAATGTTATAAATATTTATTTATGCCCAGAAATTGGGGTTCTCAATTTATAACTAAAAGACATGAAAGGTCACATAGATCCAGACACAATCACAATGGAAGCCTCCAAAGTCCCATTTTCACCTCGAAATAAGTTTTTCAGCCTAAAAGTTGGCAAAGAAAAGTTGTAGATAATTTATATTATAGAACAACTGGAATTAATAGTATCTATATAATATCTCATCCAACATACAAAATACACATTCATTTTCTAAAAACCTGAAATATTTCCCCTTATACTATCAGACTACAGTGGAACAAAACTTGAAAAGTATAGCAAGACTAACCTCAGAAATACACAAGTGCTTGGAGGTTGAATATTATAATTTTGAACAAATAGTGGGTCATTGAGAAAAGTCAGAGAAGAAATTTTAAAAGATCTTGAATAAAAATTATAGTAAAGCACAACATGCCAGAAATGCTGGGATATGATCAAGGCAATCTTTAAAGGAAAGCTGATACTTCTAAGTACCCACAGTAAGAGGCTGGAGAGATAGTTCGGTGGTTAAGATGACTTACTACTCTTGCAGATGACCTGGGTTCAGTTCTCAGCACCAATGTGGTAGTAAACAACCATTTATAATTCCTATTCCAGGATATCTAATGTAACTTTTTTCTAGACCATACCAACACCTAATGTGTATTGCAATGAAGTCTCATAAGTACACACACATATTGAAAAAAAAATCTTTAATATCAAAAAGATCTCAAATGATCTAATGATAAACCACTCTACAAAAATAGGAATGAGCCAAAACCCAATGCAGCAGATATCAGGAAATAATGGTCAAGGAATAATTAATCAACCAAAGACTAAAAGTTACCATACATAAAACTATCAGAGAGAGTTCTTTGAAAAATTACCAAGTCAGCTACACCCTTACCAAACTAAAAAAATATAGAGAAAATATAAATTAATAAAATTAGATATGAAAATATGTTCCTGTATTATGGAATACTTGGAAAATTTATTTCATCAAATTGGAAAAATGGATATAAAATGGATAAATTTCTACATGCATGATTAACTAAAATTAAAGCCAAAATATAGGAACAGTTTAAACAGACCAATGAGCAATGATACTGAAATAGCTATTAAAAGTCTTATAGCAAAGAAAAGTCCATTCCTCAGTTGAGGGGCATCTGGGTGGTTTCCAGCTTCTGGCTATTAAAAATCAAGCTGCTGCAAACATAATTGAGCAAATGTCCTTGTTGTATACTTGAGCATTTTTTGGATGTACTCCTAGAAGTGGTATAGCTGGATTTTGAGGAAGTGCTATTCCTAATTGTCTAAGAAAGCGTCAGATTGATTTCCAGAGTGGTTGGACAAATTTGCATTCCCACGAGCTGTGGAATAAAGTTTTCCTTTCTCCACATCCTCTCCAGCATATGATGTCACTTGAGTTTTTGATCTTAGCCATTCTGTTGGGTGTAAGGTGAAATCTCAGGGTCATTTTGATTTTCATTTCCCTGATGACTAAAGATGTTGAACATTTCATTAATTGTTTCTCTGCCATTTGATGTTCCTCTATTGAGAATTCTCTGTTTAGCTCTGAACCCCATTTTTCAATTGGATTACTTCATTTGTTGCTTTTTAACTTCTTAAGTTCTTTATATATTCTGGATATTAGCCCTCTGTAAGATATAGGGTTGGTTGCCGGAGCCAGCCGGGCAGAGTCGAACGATTCTTGAGTTGGGTGTGAGGATTAAAATTAATAAAATAAATACACAGCACACAGGAAACTTTTTAAAGGTCCAGACTCAACAGCTTTTGCAAAAGACAGACTGCTGCAATAAGCAGCAAGTCTCAAGTCTCTGCCTCCTCCTCTGCCTCCAGCCTTCTGACCACTTTATTTTTTGAGGAGTTACTTTTAGCCAGTAAAACATCTCAGAACAATAGGTTAATTTGCACAAGGAGCCTAAGGAGGAGGTGTAACCCTCACAAGCTATCCCACCTGTTGTCACAAACAAAAGGACATGGACTTGCAAGTTCTCCTCTGCCATTAGTAAAGGCCTCCTAAAAGCCATCTCTCCGCCGAGATTTAAATATCAAAGCAGGCCACTGAGTCATGGCTCCTGAGTTGGTGAAGATCCTTTCCCAATCTGTGGGCAGTCATTTTGTTCTGATGACAGTGTCCTTTGCTTTACAGAAGCTTTTCAGTTTCATGAGGTCTCATTTATTGATTGTTGGTCTTAGAGCCTGTGCTGTTGGTGTTGTGTTCGGGAAGTTATCTTCTGTGCCAATGACTTCAAGGCTCTTCCCCACTTTTTCTTCAATCAGGTTTAGTGTGTCCATTTTTATATTGAGGTCTTTGATCCACATGCATTTTGGTTTTATGCAGGGTGATAAGTATGGATCTATTTGCATTTTCCTACATGTAGACATCCAGTTAAACCAGCACCATTTGTTGAAGATGTTATCTTTTTTCCATTGTACAGTTTTGGCATCTTTGTAAAAAATCAGGTGTTCATATGTGTGTGGGTTTATTTCAGGGTCTTCTATTCAATTACACTGATCCGCCAGTCGGTTTCTATGCCAGTACCATGTAGTTTTTAGTATTGTTGCTCAATAGAACAGCTTGAGATCAGGGATGGAGATACCTTCAGAAAATAACCCAGATGTACCTCAACTGAGGAATGGATATAGAAATTGTGGTATGTCTACACAATGAAATATTACTCAGCAATAAAAAACAAGGAAATCATGAAATTTGCAGACAAATGGTGGAAACTGGAAAAGATCATCCTGAGTGAGGTATCCCAGAAGTAGAAACACACACGGGGTATATTCTCACTCATAAGTCCATATTAGACATATAATATAGGATAAACATACTAAAATCTGTACACTTAAAGAAACTAATAAAGAAGGAGGACCTGGGTAAGATGCTCAATCCCCATTCAGAAAGGCAAAGAGGATGGACATCAGAAGAGGGAAAAAACAGGGAACAAGACAGGAGCCTACCACAAAAGGCACCTGAAAGGGTGATACCTGCAGGGTATCAATGCAGACGCTGAGATTTATGGCCAACCTTTAGGCAGAGTACAGGGAATCTTATGAGAGAACTGGAAAATAGTAATACCTGGAGAAGACAGAAGCTCCACAAGAAGAGCAACAGAACCAAAAAGTCTGGGCACAGGGGTATTTTCTGAGACTGATACTCCAACCAAGGACTATTCATGGAGATAACCTAGAACCACTGCACAGATGCAGACCATGGCAATTCAGTGTCCAAGTGGGTTCCACAGTAATGGGAGCAGGGACTGTCTCTGACATGAACTGATTGACCTGCTCTTTGATTACCTTCTCCCTGGGCAGGGGAGAAGCCTTACCAGGCCACAGAGGAAGACAATGCAGCCAGTCCTGATGAGACCTGATAGGTTAATGTCAGAAGGAAGGAGAGGAATACCTCCCCTATCAGTGGACTTGGGAAAGGACATTGGTGGAGAAAGGAAAGGAGGGTGGGGTTGGAAGGGGAGGAGGGAGGTAGCTACAGGGAGGATATAAAGTGAATAAACTCTAATTAATAAAAATAAAAATAAATTAAAAAAAGAAAAGTCCAGGACCAAATGCAATCAGTGATGAAGGAAGATCTACTATCAATACTTCTCAAACTGTTCCTTAAAGTAGAAAGAATGGGGAGAACACTCCTGTATTAGTCAGGGTTTTCTAGAGTAGCAGAATTCATAGAAGGAATTTCTTCCTCTCTCTCCCTCTCTATATAAGATATATATATATATATGATGTAAAGAGAGAGAGATGAGTTTACTAGAATGACTTACAGGCTGTGTTCCAGCTAATTCAACAATGGCTAGATATAAACATAAAGTCTAAGAATCTAGAAGTTGCTCAGTCCATGGGGATGGATGTCTCAGCTCATCATCAGTAGATACTAGAAGTCTAAAACAGTAGGCTTCAATGCCAGTGCAGAAATGGACTTGCTAGAGAGGGCAAGAGCAAGTAGGCAAAAACAGAAAGCTTCCTTCTTCCATGTTCTTTACATGGGCTGGCAACAGAAGAGGTGGCCCAGATTAAAGTTTGCTTTTTGCCTCGAGATCCAGATTAAAGTCATATGTGTTCCCATCTCAAGATCTGGATTAGACATGGATCTTCCTACTTCTAATTAAGCAAAAAATTTCCTCACTGTTATACCCACCGTTTTTTAATTTTAGTTAAATTCAAGATATAGTCAAGTTTACAGTCAAGAATAGACATCACACCTCTAAACACATTCCGTAAAGCCAGTACTACTCTACTAAATGAACATGACAAAGCCAGGATTGTATTAATACTGTGAGAGACCACTGACCCAATTTATTTATTTATTTATTTATTTAGGCTAAATTAAGCAAGCTTTATTTCCTGTCAGACAGGGCTATCTTCATAAAGTGTGATTTAAGAGAATAGCATTAAACACCCAAGAAATTGGAGAGTATAAAGCTAAAAAAAAACCCTGCAAGACTAGGGTCTTCCAAGGGTCAGGGGATTTACAGAGAAATTTTGGTTATCTATGAACTTGGCAGAAGATCTCATATCATTTGGCAGACCATCTCATCTTATGAGGGTGGGTATAGGTCAAGGGTCAATCAGGTACGAACTAAATCAAATTCCAGGAAGGTTCAAGGTACAAATTAAATTCTAAGAAGCAGAAATTTAAGTTTTAGAGAAAGCAGGAACAAACTTATTTTGACCTTGTAATAAGATGGCTACTGGCATTAAGATTTAAAACTATTTTTTAAAGGTAATTCAGAAATGTCTTTTAAAGAAAATTGAGCTCTTCTCTTTAGAGAGCCTACAAGTAGTTGATACCCAAGAAATACCCTCTTAATTTTGTAAGAAACCAAAACAAATTAAATAAATGCCACTTGAAGCAGGTGTAACACAGAAAGAGAAAACTAAGATGATTTGCAAAATCATCTTGGCCTGCTGGCTAAGGTCAGGTAACTCTTTTGAATGTGCTCAGTCTCTAGTCCCTTTTTCTTAATGTTTAGTGGGTCATTTTATAGTAAAGAATTTAATTCTTTATTTGCAATATCTATGAGTATTGCTCTTCTTTGTTTCTCTCAAGCAAAACAAATTTCCCTATCAGGTGTGTGTGTGTGTGTGATAGTGTAATGTGTGTGAGTGTATGTGTGAGATACTGTGTGAATGCATGTGTGCATGTGTATGTTCGTGTTTGTATGTGTGTATGTGTTTACTAAACCAGAACTTGAATTAGATGGCATGTTAGCCAAGCAGGATGCACACCGTCTTTCTTTACAGATTCCACCAGTGGGTATAGCTGGTGTACTAGCTTGTCATCCTAACAGCTGGGCCACCTGCCATTGCAGTGGCCTTAATAGTGCCAGTAGTGTGAAGCTTGCAGTAAGAAGAAGAGCATGAAAATGCTTGGGAGTGGTTATGAATGTAGCTCCTTTCCCACTGCTTTGTCATTGTGTGCTGGGAACCTGCTTCTAAGACGGATTACCTGGGGCCCTCCCCATTTCCCTGCTGCTTCTAGTCTCTCACCTTGGAGATGCCTGCATCCCGTTTCTGAGCTGCACTTGTTGATGGAAACTGCTTCTCCATGTTCAGTTTTCAAACTAACCAGCTGTATGTGACTGGGAAAAGGAAGGCCTGAGCTTTTGTCCGGAAGGCTTGAGGTCTTGCTGTCTGTCAGCTGTATATCCGATGGCTTAGAGAGCTTGTCTAGAGAGCACTTTTTCATTAGCGGAACAACTCCATCACTCAAGTCTAGTACCTTTGCACCCACAACTCATTCCACAAGCACCACTGTAAATGAGCTCACAGCTGCAGTGGGAATGAGTGGAGTCCTCTCTAGTGCCTTGGCAAGAATTACAAATTATTCAAGTTTAAGACAGAGGATGATGCTTTCATGAAAGTTCAGAACCACAGCAGACCTGGTACCAGATCTATTGCATGCTAATTGTTTCGCCTAGATAATCTGAAGTAATTACACCTGAGTAACCCACAGGCAACCTCACTGAGCTCTGCTTAGTCCCTATGTAGCTTGCTATTTCCAAAAGGTCAGGAAATCTCTCTTCTCATCTCTCTGGGTGTACTACTGGAATCTGTAATTTCAATGGAGTAGAAATTCACTCAGTCAATGAAGCCTTGCTATAAATATTCATGGCAAAACTTTTGACAAAAACTTAGGAAGTGAGCCTAAATAAATCCTGTCCACTTCTAGAGGCATTGGAGAGCTCCAACAATTTGCCCAGATTTGCTTGGAACCTGTTCTGTTACTGGAGTACTGTTTTCTTGGCAACCCACACATTCTCTGTCAGTATCAAGACACCACTTTCCTGCTCACCGCAAAGCTGAGGCTTTCAAACTAAACTTACACAATACCTTGTGCCCTCTCTAAATCTCATATCTTTAGGAAGAAAGAACTTTAAAATTTACTCATGCCCCCATGCGGTCAGATACATATCAACCTACATAAAATCACTGGGAAATTTAGAATTTGTTGTGCCCTGTAAATACTGCTGTTGAACTCACTGGTTAAAACATTGCAACTCAGCAACACATATGTTGCTTCACTCCGATATCGTCCATTAATTATAATTGTGTAAAGTTGAAGATCTCACTCCTCTCATTGAGGATGTGTATATCCAGGGAAGGCATTTATGCCTGATTCATTGGCATAAATGCTAATTACAGAACTGAAGCTATTCCTCCATGCATAAGGTGCTTGTTCTGCAAGGATGAGAGGCTCTGAGTTCACGTCCCCAGCACCAATATAAAAGCCAGGCATCTATACCTATAACCCCAGTACAGAGGCAAACAGATGGATATGGGTGTTTACTGGCCAGACAGTGAAACCCATGCTTAGAAAAAGGCCGGTCTCAAAAATAATATGAAAAGCAATAGAAGAAAACATCCAACATCTGCCACTTAGCTTCATACACACACATACAGGAGAAAAACCCCTCCACACACAAAAATATGTGCACATTCAAGTGCACACTACAAGAATGCATACCGAATAAGTAAATTTCTTTAGTAATGTATGACTTTCGTCTTCACTACAAGTTTCAGCCTTGTCTTTGCTACAAGTTTCAGACTTAAATTTTATATTTTTAGTCAAAGATGTTCTCCTAAGATTATCAAGTGAAGTTACATAAAAGGAATAAATTCTAATGTTTTACAGCACAGTAGGATGTCAACAGCTCATAAAATTTTATTATACATTTTATAAAGCACTAGAATAGCTAAAAGATTTCCAGATCACACACACACACACACACACACACACACACACACACAAATTAATTTTAAGCCTATGAAAATATGTTATCCTGGTTTGATCATTACACATTGTTTATATGTATTGGACTGTTGCATCATACTCCATAAAGTATTAATCATTTTATGCCAGTGATGAAATAAAGAGATAGGAGAAAACAAAAAGTTATCTGCCCTTCAAGAATCCATACCTGGGCTGGAGA
>REGO01001619.1:19730-35854 GCA_010120015.1 Rhombomys opimus | reverse complement strand
ATTCACATCAATTTTAAGTTTATGTAAGGAGAGATCATGTCACACTGCTCTGAAAACTGCCTTATCCTTTTGAACGTGAGACATTTTCACAGGGGACAAATGTTGGTGATGCCTGATGCAAAAAAGACACAAGAGGCTTACAGATGGCAAAGTCAAGTCCTAAAAAGTCCTAAAAAGCTGGCAAAGCCAGCTTAGTCAAGTCCTAAAAAGTCAAAAATTATACTTCAGATGTTTAAAAAACAAAACTTTCCATTCCATATCAAAAAGGAGGCAAGCCAAAAAAATAGCTATAGCCAATGTGAAAATCCAGGTACAAGATGCCTAGGACATGCTTAAATGCTAAAGGTAAAAGGGAGTTTATATAAAGTTTGGCTATAAACTGGGCTATAACTGTCCATTCTCTATATAAAAAATGGGATAGGACAAATAACTACAACATATAAAAAAACTAGGCCTAAACCTCTAAACAGGTACAAGATGCCTATAGTATGCTTACATTCAAATTAAAAAGGAGTTTATATTAAGTTTACTTAAAGCATTCCTTTTTTATTACTCAAGGCAACCAGCTTGTTTCTCTAATGGGAGGCCTTCTCTCAGGAAATAGGTATTAGCTTGGCCTAATACAACAGGCACCCAAGACCCCAGAAAAGCTATTTTGATCTAGCCAACCTTTTTTTTTTTATTTCAACATGATAATGATTGTATGCTCAATAATAATGGTAACTTATATTGCTGATCCCTTTACATGGAAACAACTCTAAAACTAACAGAGATAAAAAAGTGTCTCTAGCCAGAACTCCAACATTACATGACCAAAAAATCCTTGACTATAATAGCCACAAAATTTTTATACCATTATATTAATTTATACCATTATTTTAATTGGCATAGATAAAATTGGCTTACATCCTGATGATATGTTTCATCCTGAACATATCATACATTTATATTTTTAGAACTGTGTAATGCTTGTGACAAATTATATATTTGCAGAAAAATAGGACCGAACACTGGAGATGGGGATCAAACCTGTCAGAATCTTCCTTCCAGCATGCTGAGACATTGACACATATGTTCCAGCATCTTGCATGTTCCAGCATTCTGCTTGTTCCTGCCTTAACTGCTTCAATTGCTGTTTCTCATCAAAGCCTACTCACGAGAGGGCTTTGAAGAAAGTTACCAGTCTTTTTTAAATCTTTTTCTTTTATTTTTTCTCTTTTCTTTATTTTATAATTTTGATTTTTTATATTAATCACAGGTAATTTACTTTAGGATACTTTGTATCCTCACTGTAGCCCCCTTCCTCATTCCCTCTTAATCCTACCCTCCCTGCTCTTTTCCAAGTCCACTGATTGTTTCTCCAACCAAGGGCCATGTATGGATATAATCTAGAACCCCTGCTCGGATGTAGCCCATGGTAACTCAGTATTCAAGTGGGTTCCTTAGTAAGGGAAACAGGTACCATTTCTGACATGAACTCAATGGCTGGCTCTTTGACCCCTCCCCCTTTCTAGGCCACAGAGGAGGATATTACAGTCAGTCTTGAAAAAACCTGATAAGTTAGGGTCAGATGGAAGGGAAGGAGGACCTCCCCTATCAGTGGACTTGGAAAGCTACTAATATTAATTGCTCCAGAATTTTAGACTGTTCCAAACAGGACTTTTATTAAGCCTGAAATTTCTCAATATTCAAAGTCTAGACCACAAATGTTATTATTTGCTTAATTAACCAATTTTTCCCAATTTTCTTTTGGCTCCCTAACAGGATTTCTGCATTTCTTCTGCTAGAAGAAATCCATGAGAACAACGTCCAAGTTTTCTTTTTTATTCTTTTTTTATTTTTATTAATTATACTTTATCCACCCTGCATCCCCCCATAAGCCCCTCCTTCCTCCCCTCCCAGTCCCACTCTCCTTCCCCCCTCATACATGCCCATCCCCAAGTCCACCAATAGGGAAGGCCCTCTTCCCCTTCCCTCTGATCCCAGTCCACCAGATCACATCAGGAGTGGCCGCATTGTCATCTTCTGTGGCTGGTAAGGCTGCCTTCCCCTCAGGGGAAGGTGATCAAAGAGCAGGCCAACCAGACTATGCCAGAAGCAGTCCCTCCTCCCTAAGCTTTCTTAAAGCGGGCTGTGTATGTTTTTGGTTGTTTTCTATGGCTACAAATTTTTATTTTTATTGTCATTGGCAGATGTTTATAAATTATTAATGGTCTTATTCAGAGCGAAACAAGGGTATACTCAGGGATTTCTCTCTTTTCCTTTTTTCTTTCTTTCTTAGATGAGGGAGAAAGGGGGTTAAAAAGAAAGAAAGGAGCATACAGGGTATCTTATAGGAATAAGACAAAAGGTAAATTATTGAATCTACTCAACTTAGAGTTTTATTTGTTATTCTCAAATAAGATTAATTTTGACTCTGGTATAGGATTTTGCACATTGATGCAAAAATAAGTCTTTTTTTGATACATTGGTATAAGCTTTAGTACATTGATACACATTCAAGATTACTTCCAATACTCTTAAACTGTTAATAAAAACTGGTTAGGGTATTATGTAATGCAAGTTAATTGCTAGTTAATCAACTCATAGTCATGTCAGACACTAGTCTAATTTATCACAGGCATATACATCCTAGATTTAACAGACAGATATGATTTTGTGGACAGATCAATTATATAAAGATAAGTAGTCTTCAAAACCTTCAGAGACCTACAAAATATGGCATTTTAAAATGTCTTTATTATTTTAAAGTTTGTTTGACAATGAGACAGGTCATCTCCTGGCAGCATCCCGCCTACCTCAAAGAAGATAATGAGCATTGAAGAACCTCCATATGGAGATGGCTTCAAATATGGCAAACAAACCACTCAGGTAAAGAAAATACCCTTGCCTCATGACAGACAAATTCTGCCAAAAATGGGCAAGCTTAAATGCAGGACAAATCAACTGCCGAACTCTGCCAAGAGTGAGCATGTGCTAAATAGTTCCTGCTTCACATATACGTCTGTCAAATATTCTGAGCCAGAAGGCTGAAGATGATGTTCCAACTTCATAGAGAGTTATGGGTAACTCTTCAGGCAGCATACTTTCTCTGTCAATTTTTTATTTTTTGGAAGTTGCTAACATGCACTTCTTATTTACTTTAATAACTAATTTTATTCCTTCTCAAGTCTCTGATGGGGTTGAAGACCAAATAGTTATCGTGCCACAATTAGGCTTAAGTTGTTTAGAAGTTACGAAATGCTTTCCTATAGGTAATACCAATAAGGATAAAAGTTAATTTAGGGATAGAACTCTAAACTTGTCAAGATAGATAGGATAATCAGATACTTTCTCTTAAGTTGGTAAATACGCATGGACTGGACATTGCACATGTAGATTTTATCTACCAGTTTTCATAATTACATAATTATTATTATATTGAAAGAAAAGGAGCTTTTTATTGGACTTGACGGGAGAAAAGTTGGTATAATGTTCTTTTGGAATGTATACACCTTACCTTTGTTCATTCAAATGCTGATTTCTCTCCCCCACTATCTGGTTTCAATCGAGACATTGCTTTGTGATACTTCTAAGTATCACCTGTCTCAAGTTTGTGTAAACATGCTGCCATCTATTCTTTAAATTGTTAAAAAAAAAACAGCCACAATGTTGAACAATGGTGAGGATAGGGTGGGACATCCTGGTTCAGAGTGGGAGGAGAGAAAAGAAGCAGGAGGAGAGGAAGGAGTAAGAGAGAGAAGAGGAGCAGAAGCTTGGATAGCAGAAGCAGGAGGAGAGGTCTTGGAATAATGTGGAGAAATGAACTGGACCTAAGATATCACTAAAAGCAAGTATAATGGGTAAAATCTGAATAGTAGGAAACCATGTGGACTTGGAGGTTTAGGATGGAGTAACTATTGCCCAGCACTGTGATCTAGATTCTTTAAATAAATTCTAGTCTCTGTGTGGAGATTTGGTTATGCAGCTATTTAGGATTAACTGCAGCTTTACTAAATATTAATGACCAAATACAACACCCAATACTAAGATGTAGCTGATAAGCAGCTCACTCTCATAGTAAGGGGAAAAGAGGCTGTTTCTGACATGGACTCTGTTGCTTGCTCTTTGATCACTTTTCCCTGGTAGAAGTGGCATTGCTACACCACAAAGGAAGAGGATGCAGACAGTCCTAGTGAGACATGATAGGCTGGGGTCAGATGGTAGGAGAGAAGGGCTCCCCCTATCTGAGAAATAGGAAATGGGATAAGGGAGAAAGAGGAACTGAGGGTGAGACCAGGAAGAGAAAAGGGAGAGGTCTATAACTTGGATGTTAAGTGGATGATATTTTAAATTTTTATTTATTTATTTATTTATTTATTACATTTTATTTACTTTGTATCCCTGCTGTTGCCCACTCCCTCATCTCCTCCCAGTCCCAATCACCCTTGTTCTTATGCCCTTTCCCTAGTCTCCTGATGTGGGAGGACCTCCTCCCTTTCTATCTTACCCTAGCTTATCAGGTATCATCAAGGACGGCTGCATCATCTTCATATACTGAAATGTTTCAGCAGGGCCAAGATTGTTAGAGAAAGTATCTTAGATGAAAATCAACATGGTAATTTTTGTCTATAGTCTCATAATTGATATAATCTCTATCAGTTGGTGAGTATTACATGAACATTATAGAATGTTCTTTAAGAAACAATATGGACTTGTCCTCTCTGTATGTATTCTGTAGATAAAATATAAACTGCATCCACTTGTCTAAAACACACTCATATTAGGCACACTAGGAAGTCTTTCTGCCAATATTCCATTAATTGCAATTTTACTTACAAACCCAAATAGAAAAATGTAGAGGAAAATAAATTTATCTTCCAAATCAAAACTTAGTAATATAATCACAACTTCTAAATAGCTTTAAATATATATATTTACATATTCCTGATTTTGTTGATATCCCTATTTTAATCAACATGTGAGTTGCTTTTTAGAAGGGAGTGTGTCTGGTGGTCTTGTTTGTAGGCATGTCCTATAAAAATTTAGGTGATATTCAGTCTTGTTTTAAGTATTTTAAGGTACAAAATCTTTATGAAACACAGAACTATTCCCTGATTTTAATAACTTAACCCAATTTAATTACATCTTACAGAGTAAATGCTATTCATTAACTTTTCAAATAATCTTGTCTCTTCGGAACTTTCTGTACACTGTGCCACCATTATTTTACTTGCCACAAACTTAACCTGCCTTTTTACATTTCTGTTTCTATTGTAAACCCAGGGAATTCACGTAAATCATGAGTGTGGGTTCTCCAAATTGGAACATGCTCTCACCAAACAACAGATGCTTTTATTTTTGAGATACATTTTTAATCTTTAAATCCAAAAGTCACATCACTTACCTCAGAAGCCCTTCACATATTGCAATTTAGGCATTTTAATGCATAACCTCTTTGTGTGTATGTTAAGGGTTATATGCACATGTGTTTGTGCATTTTGATCATCCTAGACTGTTTCTTTATGACAACAACTATATTTCAACTAAACAAGAGTGAAGAGTGTATCCTTTTCTTCCATTGTGGGGGAAGACTCATTCCAGAGCTTCCCAGTAAAAGGCTGAAAAGGTGAAATGGTCTGATCTAGAAGGACTGAAGACAGCACAGTTGTTAAAAGCATGAATTCATTCAGAGTGGTTGGAAAGCCTAAGTTCTTTCTTGTAGTTGAACGCATTTACACATTACATTCATGCATGGATGTAAAAAGTGCATCTGCATAGTTATCAAACTATGAATAACTGCTTTGTTTAGGGGAAAGAATTACTTTCATGCATGGTAGAACAATTATAATCTGCTATCAAGTAGAAATATTTATATTTTCTTAGTCACTATTGTTATGATAAAATACTATTACAAAAAGCAAGTTGAAGAGGAAAGAAATAATTTGGCTTACAATCCCACTTTGTAATACATCACTGAAAGAAGCCAAGGAGGAACTTAAACAGGGCAGGAACCAAAAGTCAGCAACAACATGGAGACATGTTGCTTACTGACTTGCTCTTCATGGTTTGCTCAGCCTGACTTCTTATAGAACCCAGGACCACCAGCCCAGGTATAGCACTACTCATAAATGCCTAGCACCTCCCATATCAATCATTAAGATAATGCCTTATATCCACATATTATTGGGACTTTTTATAAATTGATGCTATCTCCTTTCAGATAACTCTAGCCTGTGTCAAGCTGATATAAAATTAGCCAGCACAACTGACACCATGTCAACTTGACAACAATCTTCTAGCTTCCTCAAAGGGCTTGGGTCATTTCTCTGGAACTGTCTCTGGCAACACACACACACACACACACACACACACACACACACACACGAGAGATAGAGACAGAGACACACACAGAGACATTATATCCAAAGCTCATACCTGCTGCTGTTCTTGAAAGTCATATCATGGTACTGGAGTCTTCAAACTGTTTAGAGTCTTCTGATACAAGTAGGCTTCACTTTCACCAACAGCCTCTTCACAGTTTTCTTCACAGTGCCAAGCCTCAACTTCTCTGCATAGCCCCTTCAGCCTGGGATGCCAAATGTTACTAAGGATAGACCTTTTCCTGTGGTCTTGCATGGCTTTTCAAAGTGTCAAGTTTCTGCTGTTTTCCATGATCTATGTGTTGGAGGTTGGTCTGATGCATGTTACTGGCCTTCTAGATGTGGTTACACTTATCTTTGTTTTTTAAACCTGCCTAAGACATACTGGACTGGTTGATAAAATGGTCTGTACCTGGGCAGGGCAGATTGGAAAGGACAGCAGAGAAGAAAAAGGAGGATATCATGATGGGTTAGCATGGAGAAGGAATGATGTGGGCTTGGAGGAAGGAGTCTAATAGTGGTGTGAGAAGGCACAGATGGAGATTACAAGCAAGTACTGCAGGATTATGGATGAAAGATAGTCCAGATAGAAATGACTAAGGTGGAAAGCATTGGATGGGAGCTGGGAGATGGATGGTTGAGTTATTGAGACAGTGTAAGTGAAATACCTGCCTGGCCCAAGGTAAATATGGGAAGTATAAAATCTAACAAGTGTTTTTGTCTTATTATTTGTTAGAGTGGGGTAGATAATACCACTGTAATAATCTTTGAGCTACATTAAACATTATATAGCCAAACACTCCTTTTTATTTATGACAACATCTTTTTATGCCTTCAAAAAAAAGTACCTCCTGGTAGACTCTTGTACTAGCAAATCCACTTACTAGCATAAGGTACAACCATGGCTGCCTCTGGAACATATTTTCTTTGTGCTAACTCCCAGGACATACTTTCCAGAAGATTTTACCTCAGCGATGCTTATCTCCCCTTACCCACAGATGATTCTTAAGCCCCAGGTAACCAGCATCCATTGTTTCAGAAAAGCAAAAGTTTAAGGGAGAGGCTACAAACCTGGGCACCCACTCTCACAGTCCTCTGGACACCTTCTGGGTACTAGCGGCTCCTGGTCCCAAACCCGAGAGCCCACTCTCAACATTCTGTGGAGAGAATACATTCTAGCACTGTGGGAGAGGTACAGCTCTATTCTGCCTGCTCCCCACTTCCTGGCTTGCCAGGGTCAGAATCAGTCAGCACAGCACAGACAGTGAACACAGCGGAGCTGAGCTAAGTACAGAACTCAAGCCTCTTTTTTGCCATCTTGAGGAAGCCAGTGGGGCATTAGAGAAGCTCTAGGCTCAGAGGTCTTTCCACCTGAGCCCTAGCTACCTGGTTCAATGGGGACAGAAACAGCTAGCCCGGCACAAAGAAAGAACCTAGCAAACTTGAGCTAGACACAGGACACAAGTTCCACTGTCCTCCTTTCAAAGGAGGCCTGTGGGGGCACTGGAACAGCTCTAGGATCAGAGAACTTTCCACCTGTGCTAAGCAACCTGCCATACCTGGGTCACAAACAGTGAGCCAGCAGAGATGGTGAATCAAGCACAGACTACTCCAGACTCCAGAATCAGGTGGTCCTAGTCTGTAGTACAGGCTCCAGGAACAAACAGTCAAGGCTAGATACAACCAGACGGCAAGAGGCCAGCCTATGAATACAGGAAACAAAAGCCAGGACATCATGGTTTACCAGAATCTCCAAAAATCCATGGATGTTCTATTGCAAAAGAAAGGAAAATGATCTTAAATCTACAATTATGCAGTTATTCAAGGCACATAACAAGAAAGGAATCCACATTCAGATAAAGGAAATGGTTCAAGACACAAAAATGGAATTAGAATCAATAAAGAAAATACAAACAGAGAAAACTCTGGAGTTGGAGAACTTAGTGAAGAGATCAGGAACTAAAAAGGTGAGCATCACCAACATATAAGAGAATATAGGAGAGAAGAGAATCTCAGGTGCTGAAGATACAATTACAGAAATTGATACATCTCTCAAAGAAACATAACATCAGAAAAATTCCTTTCAAAAACACCCAAGAAATCAAGAACACCATGAAAAGAAGAAATTTAAGAATAATACACATAGATGAAAAAGAAGATTCCAGGCTCCAAAGCACAGAAAATATTTTCGAGAAAATCAAAGTAAAAGAATTTCCCAATCTTAAGAAAAAGATGCCCTTAAACATAAAAGAGGCCTACAGAACACCAATCAGACTAGAGCAGTAAAGAAATTCTTCCCACTACATAATAATCAAAACACTAAATCTACAGAACAAAGACAGAATATTATAAGTGGCAAGGAAAAAAAAAAAGCCAAATAACATATAAAGGCAGACCTATCAGAATCACATCAGACTTCTCAACAAAGACACTCCCAACCTCATTTGATGAGGCCACATTCACTTTGATACCTAAACTGCACAAAAACCCTACAAAGAAAATTTCAGAACATTGCTTAAGAACATTGATGAAAGAATACTCAACAAAATACTCACAAACCGAATTCAAGAACACATCAAAGATATCATCCACCAACCAAGTAGGCTTCATCACAGCCCTGCAGAGATGGTTCAGTATATGGAAATCAGTCAATGTAATCAACCATAGAAATAAACAAACTGAAAGAAAAAATAAATAAAAACACTAGCATCTCCATAGATTCTGAAAATGCATTTGACAAAATCTAACACCCTTTTATGTTTAAAGTTTTGGAGAGATCAGGGACACAAAGCACATACCTAAACATAGTAAAAACTATATAACAAACCTATAGCCAACATCAAACTAAATAGAGAGAGACTTAAATCAATCCCACTGAAATCAGAGACAAAGCAAGGCTGCCCATTCTCCCACTATCTCTTCAACATAGTACTTGCAGTCCTAGTTAGAGCAATAAGACAACTAAAGTAGATCAAGGCAATGAAAATCAGAAAAGAACAAGTTAAACTATCACTATTCCCAGATGATATGATAGTATACATTAGTAACCTGAAAATTCTATGAAAGAACTTTTTCAACTGATAAACACCTTGAGCAAAGTGGCTTGCTATAAAATTAACTCAAAATAATCTGAAGCCTCTCGTATACAAGAGACAAACAGGCTGATAAAATATTAGGGAAATAATACCCTATAATAGCCACAAATAACATAAAGTACCTTGGTGTAACTCTAACCAAGAAGGTGAAATATCTCTATGAAAAAATCTTCAAGTCTCTGATAAAGAAATTGAAGAAGAAATCAGAAGTTGGAAACATCTCCTATGCTAAATGATTGGTAAGATTAACATAGTGAAACTGGCCATCCTACCAAAAGCAATCTACAGATCCAATGCAATTCCAATCAAAATACCGAAAGAGTTCTGTACAGACCTTGAAAGAAAAATTCTCAATTTCATATGCAAAAACAAATGCAAATAGACCCATCTTTATCACCCTACACAAAAGTAAAGTCCAAGTAGATCAAAGACCTACAATGACCCTCAATAACATTTCTCTCTACATCCTATGAGAGAACCTCAACAGTTAACAGGCCTAATCTTAGAGGTTTTTAAATAGTCACAACTGCTCTGATAAAAACAGTGTCTGTTGTGTTCAGGGAATGGCACTAAACAACAAGGACTGCCACTTTGTCCAAGGCCACAGTACAAGCTCCCTAAACCAGCAATGCTAGGCATAAACTGTATAGATTTCCATGTGAAACATTTATTGTGTGGCCCAGAAGTTCCACTTCTGTGAATGAAAGCTTATACTGTAACTGTGATCCAGATATGGTTTTAAGCACTTTTGAAAATTAAGAGGGCAGGGAGGAGATGAGGAAGGGAGGGTGGGATTGGGAGGGAAAGAAGGAGGGAGCTACGGCTGGAATACAAGTGAATGACATGTGATTAAAATAAAATAAAATAAATTAAAAAAATATGGAAACCAGAAATTAAAAAAAATTAACTCAATATTTAAGTAAATCTAGGAGGTAAGTATGGCTAGCCACTTTGTTTTGTAAATGCATAAACAGAACAAATTAGCTAACCTGTCTAAGATCAGAAGTATTTAGAGACAAAACTAAAAATCAAGTTCAGACCACATGGATTCAACCCACACTTTCAACTTCACTAGACCTAACTTTTATGTATTTTAAATGATAATCAGACACATCACTAAACCTTAATGCTATTGTATAATACATATTATGTCAAAAGTAGGTAATATGCAGTCAGGACAGCTTGTGTAAAGGAACAGATACTACAACCTTGTTTCATAGGAAGTAACAATTCCCATATATGTACATGCAAATGTATTCAAAAAAGCAGATATCTTTGAATGCACATATATATGAATGCATACAAAAACTCAGGAAACATTTCTAAAATGTCAGCAAGCATAATGTGTACCACTTAATCTCCACGGGGATAGCCATGACAATAAAAGAACAACAAGGCAAGAATTCTAGAAAAACCAGAGTGTATAATCTTGACTCCTTAGAATGACAGCAAGGCTACCGGTGAGGCTGACTTATCAACCATTATCAACTACTCATACAATTTCTTTGAGTACTTTACCAATGTCTTTAATAGCTTCAATCTCATGACCACAAGTAAACAGTGATTTTATCATACAATTTCATTAGAATTATATATTCAACATTGTTTCTCAGCTTTTTGGATAAGATCAAGTAAAAGTTATACATTTAAATTGTACTCCTGAGTTTTCTCACACGGGTCCTTTCGTCTGCAGCTTACTGCCACTTGAGTCACAATTTTGTTAATTCTTGCTTCTTAAGAACTCTCATTTTCAAAGCCAGACAGACACCTCAGCAGGTGCTTGCAGCTACGCTTGATGATCTGAGTTTAAACTCCAGAACATGCTTTGTAGGAGAGAACACACTCCAGCAAGTTGTACTCTCACCTCTAGATATATACCGTGGTGTAGACACAGACACACATGTACACACACACAAATTCAGTTTCTTTTTTTTTTATCAGTTACATTTTATTAATTCTGTATCCCAGCCATGCCCCGAACCCTCATTCCCTCCCAGTCCCTCCCTCCCTCCCTCATCACCACTGTGCCCCTTTCCAAGTCCACTGATAGGGGGGGACCTCCCCCCATTCATCTGATCCTGTTTTATCAGGTATCTTCATTGAGTTACTGTTAGAAATAGTCCTTGTTCCCCTCACTTTGGGAAACCAATTCAGTTTCAAAATACAATATTTCACTTATGGAAGAACATACCTTTTGCGTATTTCACCTACAATATGCTGCTTAATACTTACAAAGCATTTTGAATACTTTTTCTAATATACTGAAGCAGACTGATTTTTAAAATATACAGGACTTCAAGTGAATATCAAACCTAAAATTAAAGTAGTTTAATAACATCTATATAAAGAATTTTGCCTGATAATTTTTGCCAGTATCATACCTTAAGATTTAGGACCTTATACATGTTAGACAAGTGCTCTGTTACTAAACAACATCCCTAGCTCAATGAGTTATTTCTAAAACAGAACAAAAATAAACATAAAGAAATATTAAAAAATTAACTCATTGCTCAAATTTACTTAGAAAATTTTCAATAAAACTAAAACAAAGTAACAGAGTAAGAAAAGTAAAGATAATCATATAAGTAACTTTTGTCTTTCAGAGACAAATTATATTTCCTAATCATTCCAACATCATCCAAATATAAAGTTGTAAAATGAAGTTTTTTTTTTTTTTGAGGGGGAGCAGAGAGAATGTATGTGGTTATATGAGTGTAGAGACCAGAGGTGGACATGGTGTCTTCTCCAATTACTGTCCACCTTATGTCTTCACAGAGGATTTCTCACAGACCCTGAAGCACACTGATTCAGCTACACTATCTGGCCAGGAAGCTCCAGGAGTCTCTTCCTCCCCAGCACTTGGATTACAGATGCTGTGCATCACTGAGCCTTGCTATGTTTATGTGGGTGCTAGGGATCAGGCCCTCATTAAACAACAACCACTTACTTTACCAAATGAGCCATCTCACCATGCCTGAAAAATATAGCTTTAAATAATGAATTATCAAACTGTCAGAAAAATCAGTGATTTTTATGTTATGTCTTTGTAGATGATAACATTAGGATAAAAAGCACAAAACTGCAAAACAGTAAGTATTCAATAGTAATAAAGTCAATGAAGCTGATTCTCAGATATATGATTCTATCGTTGAAAAGTATGAGAACTTCCTTGTCTCATCAATATTGAGAGAAATCAAGATACATAAAGTACATTTTATCTTTATGGTTTCTGGACTTTTTGTTTTTTAAGACAAGGTTGGTTTTTTTTGTTTGTTTTGTTTTGTTTTGTTTTGTTTTGTTTTTCCTGTGTAGCCTTGGCTGTCCTAGATTCACTTTGTAGATCAGGCTGGACTTGAACTCACAGAGACCCACTTGCCTCTGCCTCTCTGTGGGCTGGGATTACAGGTGGGTTTCTGGAGTTTTTATGTTGATACAGTTGTAGATTTACCAACAGTTAAATAAGTAACAGATGCCATGGATCCCTTTACCCCATTTCCTTCATCAGACAAGCTGCATCCTTACAGTACAGTATCACTATTAGGATGCTGGTATCATATAAGAAGCCACCATTCTCACTCAGATTTCCCCATTTTATGTGTGCGTACACACTAGCCCACACCTTTAATCATAGTACTTGGAAAGCAGAAGAAAGTGGGTCTCTATGAGTGTCAGTGTCATCTACATAGATAATTCCAGTACACCCAGGGCTACATAGTAAGAGCTTGTCTCAGAAAAAGTAAAAAAAAAAAGAGGAAAGAAAAAGGAAAAAGAAAAAAAATAACTGAAAATATGTAACAGCAAGACATTTCCACAGATAAAGGCACTTGGTGTCTAGCCTCATGACTTAAATTTAATTCCAAGAATCCACATGGTAGAAGTAGAAAATCAACTCTGGAAAGTTGTCCTCAATCCCCACATGCATGCACACACACACACACACACTAAATAAAGGGGAACACATTTTAATTAAAAATGACTCAACTAAAATTATTCTTAATGGCAAAGACACTTTAAAAATAACAGTAATGTACTGCTTGAACAATACCCGGAACACTCTGGTATTACACATACAAATTTCATATTATCATATATAAGTATATTATCATACTCTGATTAACTTTTAGAAAGAGTTAAGTAATAATACCACACTAAGTTTTGAAGGCAGTTGTATAGTAAAGGTTAGAAAATCTATTAGATTGATTCTTCACTTGTAATTTAAGTTAAAACATACACTTTATAGAATTTAGTCCTACATAGCTAAGGCAGCTTGGAAAAAGCTTTGACAGTTTCATATAAACTTAGGCAGATACTTGCCTATGATCTAAGAATTTTTCTGCTTTAAAACAAGAAAAATAAAAACATGCCAATATTCAAAGATCCTGTCAAATATATATTTTATTCAGAATAACCAAAATCTGAAAACATAATATCCACAACTTGTAAACGACCGCGTAACCATCTCGCCAGCAAGAAGGCACACGGACGACAGGATCCTTCTGCAGCAGGCTTTATTATTCCGCAATGAATGGAGGAAGACTCGCAGCCCCAAGATGGCGCTGCTTAAATAAGCCCCGACCGCACCTATGTGACGTGGAGTGACGTGTCATACCCTGATTGACTGCTTACTCGTACCCGTCTGACGGCCCGGGGTGGGGCAGTGGCTTGGCGCGCTTTTGCAACTGCACATGTGCTCTCAGAGGCTGTTACCAGTATAGAGACTGGATGCCGGCGCCATCTTGTAATGGCGCCTGAACCTCGGCTCTCTACATACTGATGAATGAATGAACAAACTGTATTTAACATCTTAATATAAACAAACAATGTTATCTCCAAGGCTGGAGATGTGGCTCTATTAATAAGACTGCTTCCTTAGTATGTAAAATGCCCCAGATTCCATTCCTAGTTCCACAAAAACGGGGCATGATGGTACACAACTATAATCGTACAACTGGAGATAGAAGGAGTAAGATGAGAACTTCAAGGACAAGATCAACCTTCACTACATTATAAATTTGATCAGGTTAGCCTGAGCTACAGGGGAAAGTGCAAGAGAGGGGGAAAGAAAGGAAAGGAAAAAGATAGGGGAGGGGGAAGTGGAAGTAGATGAAAAAGAAGGGAAAGGGAAGGGAAAGAATGGGAAAGGGACAGAAAGAGAAGGGAAGGGAATAGAAGGGAAAGGGAAAGGGGAACAGAGGAGATGGTAAAGGGAAGGGAATGGAAGAGAGAGGGAAGGGAATAGAAAGGAAAGGGGAAAGGGAACAGAGGAGTTGGGAAAGGAGAAGGAAGAGAAAGGGAAGGGAAAGGAAGGGAAGGGAGACAGAAGGGAAGGAAAGGGAAGGGAAGAGAGTAGGAAGAGAAAGGGAAGGGAAAGGAAAGGAAGGGAGGAGAAAGGCAGGCAGAAGGGAAGGGAAAGGGAAAGAAAAGGGAAGAGGAGGAAAAGGAATGGAAAGGAAAAATGAAAGGAATGGGGAGGGGAGAGGAAGGGAAGGGAAGGAAAGGGATAGGGATAGGGATGGAAAGGGAAGGAAACGGATGGGAAAGGAAAATAAAGGAAAAGGGAAGGAAAAAGGAAAGGGAAAGGGAGAGACCCACAACCAAACAAACATTAAGCAACAACTCAGGGAGTCTTGTGGAAGAGTTAGAGGAAGGATTGAGGGAGCTGGAGGGGTAGGATACCACAAGAAGACCTAGATAGCCAGCTAAGCTGGGAGCATGGGGCCTCATAGAGACTGAACCACCAAAAAAAGAACATGCCTGGACTAGTCCTAGGCCTCCTACACAAAAAAAACTGGTGGGTTGCTTGTCCTTAAGTGGGTCCCTAACAACTAGAGCAGGAGCTGTCTCTGACTTGAAGTTGCCTCCCTCTGGATCCCATTTCCCTAGCAGGGCCTCAGTGAAAGAAGAGGTACTTAATCCTGATGTAACTTGATATGCCATGGTAGGTTGTTTGGGGGAAGAGGGTATATGGGAAAAGTGGATGGAGGAGGGGACTGGGAGGAGAGGAGAGAGTGGGGTTGTGAGCGGGATGGAAAATGAACAAATAAATAAATTAATGAAGAAAACATATAACTGACCTGTAGTCATCAAAAGTGACAAGATCATGAAAAAGATGAGGGAACTCTTCCATATTGAAAGAGACTAAAGAGATAACGAAATGTAACACTTAAATGTACCAACTTATTTTGACATTTATGTGTGTAATAACATAGTCAACAAAATCCAAATTAAATGAAATTATGTGTCAGCATGAATTTCCTATTTTGATAACTTCACTGTTATTATGTAAGACAATGTTCTTGTTTGTATAAAATTGACACCAAACTATTTCCAGTGACAGGGCATAAGGTCAGGAGTTTCCTCTCAAATGTCCAAAGTAAAAGAGTAATTAACTGTGTTCCTTACTTGGATCTTTTTTTCAAATTTGTTATTGTTTCAAAATTGTTGGGGGGTGGGGGCGGAGCCAAGATGGCCACGAGCACACACCATTTCTGAGCGGTGGAATACCTGAACTTCTGAGTTGGTGAATGCAAGGACCTCTAACCCAGGAAGACAACGGTGGAGATTTCTAGACCGACAGGGAACATAACAGGAGGTGAAAACTTTGGTCTCGGGTCACCCGGGGACTTGTTTGGGGAAGGAGAGAAACGGCCCTTTGATCTCGCGGCAC
>REGO01001619.1:0-13455 GCA_010120015.1 Rhombomys opimus | reverse complement strand
AGTAAAATCAAGTAAGTTCTATTCCTACACTAAAAAAAAAAATAAAAAATAAAAAAAAAAATTGTTGTGGGGGAAACAGGGCATGGTGTTTAACCCCAGAGCTTGGGAGGCAGAGGAAGGTGCTGTAGATTTGAGGCCAGCCTGGTCTACATAGGGAATCCCAAGACAGCCAAGACTCTATAGAGAGAACTTGTCTCAAATAAATAAATAAATAAATATAAACAAACTAAATAAAATTGTTGTAGGGGGAAGAACAATGTAATTAAAACCGAACAAGATTAAAAACAAACTGATTCTCCAAACTGGCAGTCTGGGTAAGACTATGTCTGTAAGATGACATTTTGGAGAAGCAAGATTCTCTAAATACAGCCCAATGTCTTCTTTTTTATGTGTGTGTCTTCTTTTTTATGTGTGTGTGTTGGGGGGTTGTGTTCATGATTTGGGTAAAGCATGAATACTAGGGAACACATAGGAAAGTCAGAAGACAACTCTATGCGATCACTTCTTGCCTTCCACCTTTTCATGAATTCAGGGATCAAACTCAGGGCCTTTATCTGCTGAGTCATCTCACCAACCTGCAAGCAGTTCTCTTAAGTGACCTCAATTAGGTAGTAGTGAGGGAAAAAAAATATGAAGGATCCATTTTCTTACACAAATTCTTAGAAATGAATAAATAATAAAAAAGAGAGGAGTAGAACATTGGTACCCGAGTGTTACCAATGACTAAGAATCAGCAAAATACAACCAATGCACTTCCTGAGACAAGGGGCTGCAGGGCTGGTAGCTAAAACTCCTTGCAAGTGTAAAACTGGAACTACCCTGAAATAAAAGAGCTTTCCCAGCTCTACAGTAACCTTGTTATCTATACATACCAACCCAAAGAGATACAAATAGGAAATAAGCCTGCGCGAACCCTGTATACTCCTGGTTGTGCAAATCCATCAAAGTATAAACAGCAATGTATCCGCCAAACTGTTCCTTATGAAGAATTCTCTGACGAATAAAGAAAACAATCAAAACACATGAAAGCTAAGTAGGAGAGAGCACCTGCAGTGGTTGGCTGGTTGTCTTTACTTAAGAGTCATTTCATTCTGGAATGCCGGCACATATGTACTGAAACAATGTTCCTAGAAATGTGCACGGATCCTGTGGTCTTTCCAAGTACCTAGCGTTCATTCCACCCGGACGTCCAAGCTCCCCCACCCCATCCGCCCGAGGGCAGGCAGGAGGCAGCACGGGACTCTCTGCACTTCCTTTCCGGGAAGACTGCCTCCAGTGTCACTCTTACTCAGGACGCAGGGCACAAGTGTATCCCTAGAAACTCCACACAGTGTGCTCCCGCCCTCCAACCCCAGCGGCACGAGGGCGCGGTCCCGAATACCAGCAGCCAACACAGAAGCGCATGGTGGAATACCGGGAGGCTCTCCCGACCTGTCCAGCCTGCCAGCCCCTGGCTGCAATGCTGCGGCCTCGCCCCGCGACCGCTGTCCTGCGGGTCCCTCACACAGGCCCACAGCCAGCCAGGCTCGGCAGCGCCCAGATGGCCGACACCCTTGAACCCGCCGCTCCAGCACCGCGGGGCCCAACCCTGTAGCTCCCCGCCGCCCAGCAGCGACGGCCCTCCCACTGAGCCCATTGGATGGCTGCAGGGGCGGAGGCGAAGCCCGGGGACGGACGGCGCCCGCCCCACACCCTTACCTGGCTTCTCCTGGTCTTAACCTACCACGATGAAGTCTCGGCTGGCCAAGTCATTACCTCTGCCGCCGCCCACTGGAAGCATGTTCCGATCGCTGCGCTTTCTCCTCCTCTCTCCCCCTTTTACAGTGGGGGAAGAAGGGCATGGAGCATGGAAGGGCGTGCGGTCACTTGGAAAGTTTGCTCTTTCTGCTGCCTGCTTGCCACAGGCAGCAAGGATGAGATTCTCCCACCCTAAGCTGGAAGCTTGGAGTTTGCACCGCAGAGGCTGTTTGCTGCACATTTCCTGTTTATGTTATGCAGATGGAGATTTTAGAAACATGCCATCCAGCTGGCAGGGGAGGAAAAGACTAGCGCAATCTTCAGGGTTCCCTATGGTTTCTGGGCTGTCTGGGCTGGGGGCTGTAAGCTTGGGCTTTCCTCTGAGTGCCCGAGGGAATTAAGTTCCACACAGGAATGAGGCATCCCTGGGATCCTACTGAAATAGGCGGGTCTCTCCCAGGAAGCCCCGCCCTACTGACTTTCACTGTTTTTGTTTGTTTGTTTGTCTCAAGTCTCTGATAACTGAAGCAGGTGTTAACTTCCAAGTTGCTCTGCTGCAAAAGTGCAACTGGATAAATTCGTAGGGCTCTTCGTCCAGTCTAGAGATTATCAAAGTCGATTGCCTTTTTAAGAAATATCCACTACTGATGTTGTCAAATTTGGGTGGTATACAACACATGGATGAGTTTACTTTGCCCCTTCTTAATGATCATGAAGTTTTAGTAATAGAATGTGTATGCGAATTAAGACTGAAGTTTTCGGAACCGGTGGTTAGAAATTATCTTTATGAGGACATCAGTCCCTGAGGTGCTTAGTGCAACACATACTCCCACTGACAATGACTAGCAGAAAGCTATTGACTAGAGCTGTGAACTCAAGAAGTCCAAAGGGTCATCAGCTCAGCTGCTCTGATTGACTAGTTAGTTCTCTTTTATGGGCCAGATTTTCCCTTCCCGATTCCATGCTGGGAATTGAATTTAGGGTCTCATACACGCTAAGAAAGCCTACCATTAAGCTATATTCCCCAGTGACAGGGCAGACTTTTTCAGCAGGGGTCTGAATGGGTTGGCCCATGCTAGAAGAATTGAAATTGAGGGAGTGCTTTAACTCAGGACCTCCTTTGTAAATGGCTGCTAGTCGGACGGAGGAGTCAGCATAACTGATGTGATGAAGAGTAAGTTGGTTTTCAAAATAATTAAAGCAAACAAAACTGCCCACCACACCTCATATAGACATTTTCCCAGTTATGTCCCTGGGAGCTCTTCCTCCACCTTTTCAGTAAAGAGTAATCTCACTTCCTCCAGAGACAGCCCACTCCAAGGCTTACCAGACAAGTTAGAAAGTCCTTCCTTATGAAGTCAGAGTTGGCCCACCTGTAACCCCCCTAGTGTTCTCTGAAGCAACCAGAAGGGAGGGATACCACATGACTGTGAGTGATTTTTAAAAATTATTATTGTGGGTTTTTGCCGTCAATTTTACCTATTTTTTGAAATTTGGGGTAAAGGACTGGGGAGATGACTATGCAGTTTAAAGCACTGTGTTGCTCTTCCAAAGACCAGATTTGACTCCTAGCATCTGCTTAAGAGTTCACAATCATCCATCCATAACATCCCTAACTCCTCTGGTCTCCTCCAGAAACAGGCATGCATGTGGCACATGAACATGCAAAATCCATACTTAGAAAATAAAAAAAAATCTTATTTTATACCTGGGATAAAATTTATATATTATAAAATTAAATATATACTCCAGTGTCATTTAATATGTCTTACCATTGGACAATGAATACATCTGTCTAGTTTCAAAACATTTTCTTCACCCACCAAAAATCCGTTAAACAGACACTACCATTTCCCTTTCTAGGCCCTGGCAATAACCACTTGCTTTCTGAGTCTATGGTTTTTCGTATTTTCTATAACTTCAATTAATCTTGGTACGTTGTTTCCTAGGTTTTTGGTTTTTGCTTGTTGGTAGGTTGGTTGATTTTTTGAGACAGGGTTTCTCTGTGTAGCCTTGGCTGTCCTGGAACTCTCTTTGTAGACAAGGCGGGCCTTGAACTCACAGTGACCTGCCTGCCTCTGCCTCCTAAGACCTGGGATTAAAAGTGTAAGCCACCACACTACTACCTGGCTTGTTTCCAAGTTTTATCCCTGTTGTATCATTAGTATTGCCTTGTACTACATCTGAGCATCAGTACTGCATTCTCTCTTACTGTTGAATAACCCTGCACAGTGCGTACAAAACCAGACTTTGCTTGTCCACTGGTGGTTTGGGGTATTTTTTCTGCCTAGTACCATGGCCATGTGTAGAAAGTATGTGAGTGGGACTAAAGAGATGGCTCAGTGGTTAAGAGCACTGGTTGCTCTTCCAGAGGTCCTGAGTTCAATTCCCAACAATCAAATGGTGGCTCATAACCATCTATACTGGGATCTGATGCCCTCTTCTGGAATGCATGTGTATAGGCAGATAGAGCACTCACATATGTAAAATAAATAAATAATAAAAGAAAAAAATAAGTATCTGAGTACCAATTTGTAATTCTCCTGGTATATCCTTAGAAGTAGCACTACTGGGCAGTAGTGAATTACAGATGGTAATGATTTTACCTACCAGCACTGAACAAGAATTTTAACTTTATTTCTAACTTTATATCTTTGTCAACACTTGTTTTCTTGGTTTTTTTTTTCTTTTTTTTTTTTCATATTATAGACATCTTAAGTGGTATGCATTACTTTTTGTTTATTTGTTTGGGTTTTTTGTTGTTTTGGTTTAGTTTTTGTTTGCTTGCTTTTTAAGACAGGGTTTCTCTGTGTAGTCCTGGCTGTCCTGGAAATCACTCTGTAGACCAGGCTGGCCTTAAACTCAGAGATCTATCTGCCTAGTACTCCTGAGTGAATGCTGGGATTAACAGAGTGACCCAACACTGCCTGGCCCAATAATTATCAATTATTAACCTTTGCTGCTGCTCTTAAGACAGGTTCTCACTAAAAACCTAACTGTTGTAGTCGGTGATTAATATTTGTTATTAATTATCTTTTAGTAATGCTGTTGTTAGTCCTAAGTAGCTGTATAACCAAATCACCACACAGAGACTGGATTTATTTAGTTAACCTAGAACACAATGCTGGGCAATATTCACTCCAAGCCCTCATAGTTTCCTAACATTTAGATTTCCCACATTATACTTGCTTTCTGTGAACTATTACGTCCAGTCCTTCTCCAAGTAGTTCCAAGATCTCTCCTCCAGCTCTGCTTTTAGGCTCTCCTCTCTCCTCTTCTCCTCCCACTCATTTCCTGCCCTCTGGCTTCTCCCCTCTTTCCTGTCCTCTGACTCCTCCCAGCTCAACATTATGTCTAGTTGCTTTATTTGGAAGTTTACACCAAGTTGAGACAAGATGCTTAGAATAAGTATCACAATGCAATTGGGGAGGGAATCAGCATTTGAATGAACAAGGGTAAGGTGTATACATTTTAAAAGAACATTATACCAACATGTAACTGATCTGTAACCTAGTTTACTTTTGTACTCTGGATCCTCCTGCCTACTTTTCACCCCCAATACTGAGGTTAGCAGCATGTAATTAACCACCAGGCGTAGCTGAGTAGATTTCTTACTGTCCTCCTGATTCATATTTCTTTAATGACTCATAGTGTTCAGTATTTTTTTCCTGGGTATATCTGCCATTTCAAAATCTTTCTTTGGAGAAATGTCTATTCAAGTCCTTTGCCTAGCCACACCCTTACCACACCCTGCTGAGGGTCAAACCCTTGGCTTCCCCCAGGCTAGGCAATTTCTGTTGTACTGAACCATTCCCATAGCCCAGCCCTATGTGTTTTTGTTGTTTGTATACTCTAAAAACTAGATTTCTACCAAATAAAAACTCTGCTCTAGACTTTCGTGTTATCTCTTTGATATTGCCCTTTAGTTCACAAAAGTATTTTACTTTGATGAAGTCCAAACTTTTATTGGTTTTTCTATGATTTTTGTTTCATATCTAAGAATCCATTGTTGAATTTAACATCACGAAGATCCACTTCTGTGTAAGCCACACATAATTATAGCTCTTATATTTGGGCCTTTGATCCATTTTGGACTGACTTTGTAATGGTAGGGTTCTCATTTTACCTTTTTAAAAAAATGATCTATGTTTATTTTCTGTGTGTATGTAACTCTCTGTGTGTACATATGTATGTGTGTGCTGTGATGATCAAAAGAGGGTGTCAGAGCCCTCAAAGCTGGAGTTAGAGGCAATTGTGAGCTATCCAGCATGGATGCTAGGAACTGAACTTAGTTCTTAGGATGAGAATCAAGTTCTCATAAGCACTGAGCCATCTCCCCAGCCCCCATTTACTCTTTAAATGCATATTGTTTAAATTCTATTTGTGAATATTGACATTATCCCAAGGTAATCATTATTCCTCCTACTAATACTAACCTACATCCCTACATTGCAAATTCATTTTAATTTCTTTTTTTTTCTTTATCAAAGTTGTTTTTCAAACCTAGAATTACACACTACCTTCCTGAGTATATTTATTCTATTAAGGTCTTAGATAGACTAGTGGACATTTAAATGGCTGTTTTGTAAATGAAGTTTTAATTTAGTGACATAAGGTAAAGGCCTAAAGATATTCTGTATTCCTATCTCCATATGAGCACATTTAGCATCCACTGAAGCTATACTTGGCTTTCTCATCCAACAACTGCCAGGATGCTGAAACTGATAAGCCCAGACAGAGCGCCTGATTCCTAAGTTTGTCTGAAGGCCATCCCACCCCCTAAGATAACTATCATCACCTTCCACTAACAAGGGAGAGAACAAAGCACGTCCAGATTTGTTTTGCTGAGGGCTGGAAGCTGCAAGGGAGGAAGGCTATACAGCATAGCAATGAAGCTACACAAGAGAGAGAAGACAGCCTTTCTTGCCTTAGAAGACAAGGTGGTGCTGATTCCTAGGGGGGAGGATTTCTCACCCTGATACTCCATGAATGGATTGCAGTGGGGTAAGTGTTTTCACTGTACAGTCATTGCAAATGCTCTCTGTGGTTAGCCACTACTGTTCATGTAGGCAATCTGAGAACTGGATTTAACCATATGTCCTGCAGGCACAACCAGGACCCTTTCACATTGTTTCTCTCTACCCATAACATAGGAGACTGAGAATTGTGGTGATGCACTCAGTTGCCTAAGCAAGAATCTTAATGACTGCTACCCTTGATACTGGCCTTTCTATCAGCCCCACACTCATCATTCAGTCCTGTTGCTCCTACATCCCACCTGTCCACTTCACACTCACATCATTGTCATCTCCCATCTTGATAGTTTATAATACCTTCCTTACCTGTTTCCCTGTTCATTGGTTCCATGTATGTAAAAGATGGCTTTATATATGTGAAACTTATTTTTTAAGATCAGGTTTTACATATCTCAGGCTAGCCTCAAACTTGCCAAGCACACAAATGATGTTGAACTTCTGATCCTCTTGACTGCACCTCCTTATTGGGATTACAGGTGTGTACCAAACGCAAGGTAATATGGATGGAAGTCTTTACCAACTGAGTTACATTACAAGTTCTTATATAGAAAACCTAAAGACAAAAAGCAGACTATTGACCCTGACTTAAAATTAAGTCTGTAAGCCAGGCACAGTGAGGCATACCTGTGAGCCCAGTTCTCAGAGAGGCAGAGGCAGGTGGGTCGCTGATGGTTCAAGACCAGCCTGGTCTACAAAGCCAAAAGAGCCAAAGCTACATAGAAAAACCCTGTCTTGAGAAAAAAAAATTTGTACCAAGCACTACATTTTCAGTTTGAACTATGTTTGGGTGCAGGAAAGAGAAATTCAGAGATGGTTGATGGACTCTGTCGTAGGCCATTGAGTCTTGACATTTTTTTAAGTACCCGTGACTGCAGTGGCTACAGTATACATAGGTACTGTGTGGCTTTGCAGGCTGCTCTTGCTTAGATTGCATATTTGGTAAACAGGCCTTGGCAACAAAGTTTGCAGAGTCCAGTGCAAAACAAAAGTGAAATACCCTTTGTTCAAAAGTTAAGGATTTCAAGATTTTTTTAGATTTGCTTATTCTATACACAATGCCAGAAGAGAGCACCAGATCTCATTATAGATGGTTGGAAGCCATCATGTGTTTGCTGGGAATTTAATTAGGTCCCCTCGAAGAATAACTCTTAACCTTTGAGCCATCTCCCCAGCCTGTTTTTTATTTTTATTTTTATTTATTTTTTTTTTATGCATATAAGTGCTCTACCTGCATATACACTTGCATGCCAGAAGAGGGCATCAGATCCCAGTATAGGTGGTTGTGAACCACCATGTGGTTGCCAGCAATTGAACTCTGGACCTCTGGAAGGACTGTTTTTTAAATCTCTGAGCCATTACTCCAGCCCTGATACTCTGCTTTTGTTGTTGGTATTTTGGATCTGACAATGGGACCTAGAGCCGCCTTCTGCATGCTTAACACATGATTTACCACTGAGCTATAAGCCCCAGCTGCAAAACAATCTCTGGTTGCTGTTGTCTTGTCATTATTGTTGAGATGATCTCACTATATTGCAAGTGGCTAAAGAGCAAGAGTTGCCATCTTGGCTTTTATTTTGTAAATTAGGCTGATCCTGACCTTAGAGATCTGCCTTTTTCCTTTTGCTTTGTGTTGGGAATAAAGGCATGTGCTTTCACCAACTTGTTCAAATATTTTTTTTCTCAAATTAATATCATTGTAACTCAAAGCCTTTAGCATTTAAGCATGTCCTAGGCATCTTGTACCTGGATTTTCACATTGGCTATAGCTATTTTTTTGGCTTGCCTCCTTTTTGATATGGAATGGAAAGTTTTGTTTTTTAAACATCTGAAGTATAATTTTTGACTTTTTAGGACTTGACTAAGCTGGCTTTGCCAGCTTTTTAGGACTTTTTAGGACTTGACTTTGCCATCTGTAAGCCTCTTGTGTCTTTTTTGCATCAGGCATCACCAACATTTGTCCCCTGTGAAAATGTCTCACGTTCAAAAGGATAAGGCAGTTTTCAGAGCAGTGTGACATGATCTCTCCTTACATAAACTTAAAATTGATGTGAATCCAACCTATATGGTAACCTTAAAGAAAATTTTGTCATTTTGAATCTTAGACTATTTCTGCAAGTGGCTAAAGAGCAAGAGTTGCCATCTTGGCTTTTATTTTGTAAATTAGGCTGATCCTGACCTCAGAGATCTGCCTTTTTCTTTTTACTTTGTGTTGGGAATAAAGGCATGTGCTTTCACCAACTTATTCAAGTATTTTTTTTTTCTCAAATTAATATCATTGTAACTCAAAGCCTTTAAAGTAAAATCAAGCAAAGAGACAAGAAAATTTTAAGTTTTGGGTCAGTTGTGCCAATTTACGCTGTAGCAAGCAAAGCCCAGTTGGTTATTTTTTGGAATTTAGCTGATGTTTCAGTGAATTGGCGGACCCTTACCAGAGAGAGCTGACAAGTATCTTGCAGCCAGAGAGCTTTGGATTTTAGCTGTTATTAATCTAATTATTAAGAAGAGTGTCCTTTTTCTTGTTTGTAACTTAGTATTCCAATACTTGTTTTTTCCCCCATTTTCTCCTTAAATTTTCTCAGAGAAGTCATGGAGAAGAACCATCCATTAAACATATTGCCACCAGATCCATGACTATGACAACTAAAACAAAGCCAAAAGGGATTAAAACAACCTCTACCATGTCATTTTTTTTTTTTTTTAATTTTAGGTGCAGTTTTAGGCCAAACTCTGTCTAGAGGTTTGTATGCCTCCAGTTCCTCTGTTTCCCACCATGGCTGCTGGGCTGAGCTGAGCTGAACTGAGCTAAGTTGGCCATAGTATAAAGAAACCATGTTCCTGTACCCCTCCGGTGAGACTATAGTGACAGCCAGTTTTGTTAAGTCTCAGGTCAACCCACAGTAAGCTGTTTTTTTGCTCCTGTACCTGTTTAAGTGTCTCTGTTAAAGAAACAGAAAATGACCTGGGAGGTAGGTTTTAAGTTTGGGTTGTATCACTGGGAGCTTATCCCTCCCCACCACCAAATTATGAAAAACTATGATTTAATGGGTGTGGATACTTAGCTTAGTTGGGCGCCATTTGTTGTATTAAGGCGTAAATATTTACAATTGATATATCTTTTAGTAAAGCTGCAGTTAATCCTAAATAGCTGTATAACCAAATCACCACACAGAGACTAGGATTTATTTAATTAACCTAGATCACAGTGTTGGGCAATAGTTACTCCATCCTGACCCTCCAAGATTATACCAATTATACTTGCTTTTAGTGATATCTTAGGTCTGGTTCATTTCTCCACGTCATTCCAAGACCTCTCCTCCTGCTTCTGTTCTCCAAGCTTCTGCTCCTCTTCTCTCTCTTACTCCTTCCTCTCCTCCAGCTCCTCCCCTCTTCCTCCTACTCCTTTCTCTCCTCCTGCTTCCTATCAGCTACATCTGAGCAGGGGTCTGGGTCCTCTTTTTTTTTTTTTTCCTGAAATTTAAAGAAAAAATTTATTGAAGATCTGAAAAAAAACTACAAGATTGACTTTTCCATAAAACTGTAGCTACACAATGCATTGTGTCTATGTTAAAACGTGCATTAGACACAAATACAAAAACCATGAAAACAAGCCACCATTCTTTTAACAATTGAGCAAAGATAAAATGCCTAAGGAGCAACATGGATGACTTGCAAAGAATGGGCTCTTTAAGCACCATTAAAAAAATAAAAGAGCACAGATGAATGAGTGTTCAGTTATATACACTGAAGTGAACCTTTGGCACTGGGAATCAGAGCATTTTGTCATAGAGCATTAACACATATTATAAAAGTGCGCAGTGTCGAAGGACCAGAACCACCAGCATTCAAAAGCAGCTTTGTCAACTAGGCAATAAAACACTCTACAGCATGTCTCTGTTGTCCATCACTGAATACACTGGTAGAAACTTTGAAATGAAAAAAGAAAGAAAAAAGGAGTAGTGACTCCTTTTATTTTTCTCTGTTTAAAATCAAAGAGAAAACAAACATCAACTGTTATACACTAATGGTCTTCAAAGTACATCATTTGTACAAGAGAAGGACTAAGAACCAAACTGTTTACAGAGATCCAAGAATGAGTGAGAGAGCACACCCCTCACACGGCTTTTCGGTGGTACTCAGGAGGAGTACTTTATAACCACTGGCACTGAACAAAGTTGCGGAATTCTTTGCCAGGTACTTGAGCAAATCATGTAGATAGTTCAGTAATAAAGCAAGGCTTTTCTCATCTAGAGGTGTGTAGGCCAACATCGCTCCAATTCGCACAAATAATCTCAGTAAATGTGTCGCTCCGTACACCTGGGACTTGGGTGCATCGGGGTGATCGGCGAGAATTTCAGCATACTGTGGTTTCTCAAATTTGTAGAGTAGCTGAGTGCCCAACATTACATTGAAATACTCCTTTATCCCTGCCACAACCTCATTAACAGCATACTCCTTATTATCTGTATTTCCTCGAGATTTCTTATAATTTGCATAATCCTCCAAAATGGAATCCACATTCTTCTTGGCCGGAAGATAAAATAGCTGCTTTTGTCTGGTGATCAAGTCCCAGTCATCCACAAGCCATGGTTTCGGCTCTTCAGGAATCTTTACTTTAACTTCAACTCTGTTCATGAATGTTTCTTCATTTTCAACTGTAGGATCTACCCGGGCTCTTTTCTTCCTAGGAGGCTGAGGTGTCTCACTGGTACTGCCACCATCTCCATTTCCAGGTGTTTTCCGCTTGCTCTTTTTTGTTTTCACTTCAACATTTTTCTGTTGCAGACCAGATGTCTTCTTTCCTGGAGCAGCCCCTCTCATCTTGCCCTCTGCATATTGTTCCTGATCGGCCTTTTGAAGTTCTCGCTGCTTCTGAAAATTGGTGTCCACATATTTGAGTACTCTGCTTTCTGGAACCCATTCATCCCAATTTTTATTCCAACCACTGTAATGGATAAAGTATTTCACTTGTTTGTCCTTTATGACAACCTTTACACACTTTGCTTCATACAGAAGAGGCCCATGAAAGCACAGCACTCGCTCACCCTCCTGGAATTTCGGCTTCGGGTCCTGCTTGGGCGCCATTTATAAGTGAGTCGCCGCCTCCTCCTTTTCCCACCACCCCCGACTACCGCCCCCTGCTCTCTACCCAACTTTGTGTCAGTTGCGCCATCGGGAACAGCCAGCTCTACATCCTGGGCGCGATTTCGGTCTGGGTCCTCTTAATGAATGGTCTTTGGTGGGTGCATCAGTCTCTGCAGGTCCCCATGGGCCCAGATTTGTTGGCCTTGTTGGTCTTCTAATGGATCTCCTGTCAGCTCTGGGTCTTTCGATCCCCCACCCCCCCACTCTTTCCTATGACTCCCTGTGCTCTGCCCAAAGTTTGGCTGTGAGTCTTAGAATATGCTTCAATCCCCTGCTGGGTAGAGTCTTCCAGAGGACATATATGTTAGGCTCTCATCCTGATCCCTCTCTTCAGTCACTTCTGGTGTCAATTCTATTTGCTCTTTTGAATGAGAATTAAGCTCTTCCATAGGGTTCTCTTTTTTATTTAGCTTCTTTAAGTCTATAGATTGTAATATGGTTATCCTGTATTATGGTTACTATCCACTTATAAATGAGTATATACTATGCATGTCTTTCTGATTGTGGGATACCTCACTCAGGATGATCTTTTCTAGTTCCATCCACTTGGCTGCAAATATCAGGATTTCTTCGATTTTAATATCTGAGTAGCACTCCATTGTGTAAATGTACCACAACACATAAGTGTACCACAACATGTAGGTTGTTTTCAGATTCTGGCTGTTAAGAATAAAGATGTTGTGAGCATATTTGAACAAATGTCTTTGTTGAATGGTGGAGCATCTTTTGGATGTATGCCCAGGAGTGGTATAGCTATAGAAGAAGTAGAAGGAGGAAATAGTGAAGTAGCACTATTTCCAATGTCTGAGAAAGCATCAGATTGATTTCTAAAGTGGTTGTATAAGTTTGCACTCCCACCAGCAATGGAAGAGTGATCCTCTTTCTCCACATCCTTATCAGCATGTGCTGTCACTTCCGCCATTCTAATGGGTTTAAGATGGAATAGCAGAGTTGTTTTGATTTGCATTTCCATGATGATTACAGATATTGAGTATTTATTTAAGTGTTTTTCCACCATTTGATATTCCTCTGGGGAGAATTTTTTATTTAGTTCTGTACCCCATTTTTAAAGTGGATTATTTGATTTGTTGGAGTTAGTTTAATTTCTTGAGCTTTTTTCTATATTTTTGTTTATTAGCCCTCTGTTGTATGTAGGGTTGGTGAAGATCTTTTCTCAGGCTGTCGGCTGTAGTTTTGTTCTATTAAAAGAGTGTTTTGCTTCTTAGAAGCTTTTAGTTTCATGAGATCCTATTTATTAATTGGTGATCTTAGAACCAGTGCTCTTAGTGTTTTGTTCAGGAAGTTATCTTCTATGCCAATGAGATCAAGGCTCTTTCCCATTTTTCTTCTAACATATTTACTGTGTCTGGTTTTATGTTGGAATTCTTTGATCAACTTGGAGTTTGGTTTAGGGCAGGGTGATAAATACAGATCTACTTTCATTTTCCGCATGTACACATTCAGTTAGACCAGCACCATTTGTTGAAGATACTGTCATTTTTCCATTGAATGATTTTGGCTTCTCTGTCAAAAATCAAGA